>JAVFBZ010195449.1:0-14193 GCA_032466195.1 Katharina tunicata | reverse complement strand
TTCCACATTCTTTAATATTGTGGGTAAAATTAACACTTTTCAAGATCGTAACTTATTGCATTGTATTCTTTTTAAAAGATTGATCCTATGACAGCGGTTTGCAAGAAGACTGCTTTCCATCAAACAAACAATACACAAAAAGGCAAATCGACAATGGAGCAAAACTGCATGATGCATAGATGCAATTGGGTCTGGTCTTTGGGGTCATATTGAGAGGTCACATTAACATGAAACTTTATTTTCTATTGTTTAAGACCATTTCTATGCAAGTTACGTTCTAAGAACCTATACTGAAGCGATGCACCAGATTTCAATCAAGTAATTAAATCGTTTTGCCTATAATATTGTATTTATTCACTTCTAAACAAATGGCATCTTGTACAACCATGCACAGGTACATGTTTGATCACATGAGTCGGTTATATTAGTCACTGGTACAGATGTAAAATCAAAGAGTTTATCTAAAACATACTACATATTCGCTAAACACAGACCCATCCGTTATTTTCCTCGTTTCGAATAAAAACTAAATAAAGCAGACTTTTGAAACGATACATCCTTACGGAGCCTTACCCCCACATACGCTGTGAATGTTAGCATGGACAATCATGTAACTACAGTGTCTAGGATATCTCATTCAATAGTAGTTTGCATACTAGGTGACTGTTGCTACATTTGAACCCCTCTTTGTTGACATCGGATACAGTCAACTACCAAAACACGATTGGAGTTAATTATCTCGAGTCTCGTGACCATAGGCGGGGCACTCTAATTATTTTACTAGATAAGAAACAAAGAGATTCTACACTGTTGATTGTTGAGCATTTAGTTATAGTTAATCCTATTCTTGTCACGTGCATGTAGGACGAGACGATTAGATAGATTTTGGGTTAGGGGGGAAATCAATAAGTGTTAACAGTAATCAAACAAATATCAGAACATGCAGTCAACCTAATCATGTGAATAAGATAAATTAATCCTGGACGACAAAAGCAATACAATCAGAGGAACGATTCCAACTGGACGAATTTGATAAACTCTTCCTTAGCATTTATACAATTGTCTAACATGAAAAAAATGTATTATAGGCAGAACACAGAAGATGTGAAAAGTTCACGGGTTTTGTTCAACATTAAAGATAAATTAACATTGTGTAAATAGAGTTTTTCTGTCCTGTGTTCGAAAGGGGGACATTTTGTTACAAAACCTTCAATGACGAAAGTAAAACAATTGCTGCGTGGTCTTTTTTTTTTATTTCTCTTCTTAATTCAGACAGAAAATGCAACAACGGTTATCAGACTTCTTGGGTTCCTATAGTGTTATGCTCGGAGAAATTATATAGGCAACATTAGAAATATATGGATGTTTTTTATTACAAGAAAGATACGCGTATGATATAACATAAAATGAGCTCCAGTGGTTGCATTGGGTCGATTAGAGTGTCAGAAACTCGATACGAATCTTACACAAATTGTGAGCCAACAATATCAACTTTTAGTACAACTGAACGAAGAAAATTATATAGTTGTGTCATCTAAGCGTAATTGCTTGGGTCTGCCCACATAATTAACTACAGTTTCTTGTCAGAAAAATATGGTGCCTCGTAAAACAGAAAACAGCTGAAACAAACAAAGCAAAAATGTGCAGTCGGTTTGCCGTGGAAGCAACAGGCTAATTAGTGGCAGTTCTCATAAAATATAGTCAATCCCACAAGCCGAAAATACATTGCCCTTCGTTACATCTGTCGTTCGTTTTGTTGATAAATGATTTATGATTGCACAGGATGAGAGTCCATAATCATAAATGAACCCATATTGAAACAAAATACATGAACTGTCTCTCTTTCTGCCAGAAACCGGAACAAGCTTTGTAAAAGTCAAAGAGTCGCCATTTTGCTGTCACAAAGGTAATTGTCAGACGTTTAATCACTGAATACTTACATTGCTTTCGTTAAAGTTAAATGGCGTAAAATCCAATAAACAATTATGTTTGTATTAGAACAAAGGGGGATAAATAATCAGTTGGAAGCATTCGTCCGGTAAATTGAAATATGAGGGATATTAAACTTTTGAGAACGTTAATCAAATAGTCGTTAGTTTACGTTTCACAACTTATGTTACCCCGATGCTCGTCCACTCCGGGGAATCGGCTTTGTTTTCGTTACCAGGGGTGTCAATAAACAACATTTCTTTACAACCAGGATTCGCCGTGTTTAATCTACAGCCGTCAATTTGAATATCATTCTTCTAAAAATCATACATTTACCGATACTTTGCGGCATTAGTAAACGATGGTTGCAGTAGGAATTGAGCTTACTCTGACACCATGCGACACTCCAGTAAAAGGTTGCTGTATCTAAACAAAAAATAGTCAATTAAGTTAGTACTTTCCTCTCTCTCTTCACATGTTAATAGTTGTACGATAACTGAATATCTTATTGTAATGGATTGTGATACGATTAAGATAAGATAAAAAAAAACGCATGCACCATTTTTATAAAAAAAAAACACTCATGGAGCAAAACACTTACCGAGTTTTATGATATCATTGAATTTTATTACCACACCCCATTTCCACAATGGCGCACAGCAGATATTCACATATTTTAGAGCTTAGTTTCCTTGAATATGGATAACTGAAAGTTTACAGTTTCTTCATTTCGTTTTTTTTCATGATGCATATTATTAGACTTGAATAATAGCCTCCCTCCATGCGTACCTGGTATAAGACCACCATAACAACTTCCGTTTTTTTAAGTCTTGTTTCTTAAAATAAAAAGTGTGTGTTCTTCTTTTTTTTCTCTCTTCTTGCAAATTTGTTTTTGGTGGACTTGTTGGAATTGATATGGAGCATTTAAGTGGAAGTTTGTGGTCAGTGTGTTATTAAAGTCTAAATAGGTCCGACTGTTGAGCGAGGTGATTCGGCTCTTGTTTACATTCTGTAGCTCGGCTGTCAGAACCCCACCATATTCCAGGGCGGCTAGTTCAAAGTTTCAACCAAGCTTTTAATCGTGAACTAAAAAAGACTGATTAAGGTATGGGCCATGGGTTTTCCGCAACGAAAGTTTGAAAAGGAACTACAGAACCAAACGTTAACATTACGGCTTGTGTAAAATTAATGGTGGCCTTGAATTTGAATGGCGATTTTCGGGATCGCGCGGAACCGTTTTTACCCTAAACATATAAACAAAGCAATAGCTAAACCAATGACGACAGCCCATAATGCATTGCGGAAAACATTTGATGACCAAGATAGTGGTTGACCCTATTCCGCGTGAATGAGTTCCAAACACGGGGGTTGTATAGGCCTATTTTATTTAGATGACATACTGCACGATCGAATCGTGCCAGAGAATATAAACAATATGTTTATAACAATATGTCGTTACAGCTATGCATCATGTATGTGCAGTCTACTTCGTTAAATGTCCTGAAAGTTCAGGGGTTTTTTTTGTTATTTTCGTATGGCTCGATGAAAACTGTTATTTTATAAATAATATGAAATACAGCAAATGACCCGCTCAATGCCAGAGGTTTGAAAACTACCACTGCTCTTTTCAATTAGGTTAAATATATACTACCTTGGAAAATAATTAAATTCATTGTGAAAATAGCTTGTATAAGCAAACTGTGACATAAAAGGACGCTACAATAGATCACCAGATGTACATAAAAGAATAAACCAGGTCATCCAAAATACATGTAACACATAAACCAACGTGGCGAAATGACACACTGTTGATAACAAACTGGTCCCATGCTAAATATAACTTTCGGTCTCGAAATTGATATAAACCAAATTAGATAGCTTAAATTTTATCTTGTGTTGTGTACTATTCTTCTATCATGTTTTCTAGGCCAATGTCCTGGTCTGAACTTGCAAGCGGATTTCAAGCATCTGCACCAAATGACTTTCCTTATACACACGTTTGTTGTACAGTGAAATCGATCTGCGATGTTCAGATAAATGTGGCATTTGAGACAGCTAGATTTGTGTGTTATAATTTATCAATGTGATTTATGACAGGAATGAAAGTGTGTACATGTTTGAATTTCATTTACGGTGTGCGTGTGTGCGTACTGATATGTGAAGGATAATCTTCAGGAATATATGTCGACAAACAAAGCGCATTGCTAACATTACAACTAAATCATTTTCCAATTTGCTCAGGTCTACTACAAAGACCTTCTTTCGTCGTAGTAATCTGCTTAACGAGCTGTAATCTAGATAAATTGAATTATCCATTACGGCGTTCTTTATTGTATGTTAGACCAAGACAGGCCCTAGTCTGTCACATTGTGAATATATCAATTCTAACTCACATACATAGTGGCAAACCAGGTTCTTGTTAATCCATCGAGAGAAGTTTTTGGGCATGACCTTTTCATAATAAATTACTTTATCTTTTACAAGTGAACAGGACATCAACATAATTTGTTCTTACACTTGTCCGGTGTTTTAATAAATTGCTAACAGTTGACACGTGCGGGAATCGATTAATTTGGTTAGTCATCTCAGGTAATTTTGACATATTTTACTAATGATAGACTTGATTCGACATCTGGATCAAATATGAATTTAAATTTATGTCCAAAGGAAATCACCACAGCGAGATCTATCTGTATGATAAAGCGCGTCAAAACTTGACCCGCTTCATGGCCTCGTTAAAGTCAGAGTAACCCAGAACCAAGACTATCGTAAGCCAGCCATCGTCCTCATTCTAAAATAGAGAATCAATTCAGTCTCCTACTGTTGAGCCTTTGACTCTAAGGTATTGACTGGCCATCTTCTTGTTCACCTTGAAAGAGTTATCCCTCTTTGTTTTTTTGTAGCGAGTAAGTTAACATGTTATTCGATGGTACTGCTCACGATTTATCTATTTTTTTTCTCCCTTTTACAGACTTCAGATTGATTCGGCCCTATAACAACTTTTTTTCTCTGATTAATTTTACGTAATTTGGTAGCAAAATGCAGACCATTCATTCGCCAACGCACTTTTTTTGCGGAAACATTACTACAACAACAACAAGGATGACCTTTCATTACATTAGTGCTAGTAGTCTTCTCATGCTGGAGAAAGGTACGAACCTGTTTTAGTATGCCATCATCCTAGTATGATGTCATGACGATTCATCAAACGTTCCTGAAGTATTTGTACTGACAGATGCTTGTGCAAATCTCTGAATCGCTCGCATTCTTTAAGACTTCATTCTCCTGCAAACGACTTGAGAAGCATATGGCTGCAGTAAGGTTGCCAATTTGTTCTCGACTGGACTAGAATATCTTATCAGTAAACCACTAGAGAGTTAACCGATTCGGCTCAGAACAGTCCCACGGAGTCTGAGTGGTTAGCACAGCTTCATTCCAGTTTCGGTTGAGTAAGATCAACGTTTTATCGTTAACAAAGTGAATGCGGAGTGTTTTTCAGTGTTTTCTAAATAGTTAATCTTTAAAAATTTACAAGCTACGTTCGTTTACCTTCTTGAAATATATCTATAGTAGACTAAATGCGATTCTACCTACTTTCCGAACGTTGTGTTGAATACTATTGACATTCAACGAACTGTCTGAATTTCTTTTATCGGTCACAGAACAGTATAAAACTGTTTTCCAACCAGTTACTGATTTCACACAGATATATGGTCAATTACTTCTGAAAGAGAAATTCGATAAAGCACAGCGACGTAAAACAAACACACAGTCAAATAGAACCCATTTGTAATATTTATTTCAACCACTTAAAATGTGAGTTTTACGCTCTAGTGTCAATGTTTGGCAAAAGCTAAGGTCTGTTTTACATTTAAATCCCATTCTGCATTGCAAGTCCTGAATAAAAATGGTAATTCATTGTAGTCTCTTCTCTTTTAAGTCTCTGTCAAATCAACGCTCCGTCATATTTCATAGACAACTGCAGTGCTAGTAAAACATACAAATTAATATTTTTTCATTCGAATTTGATTTTTATTTCCAGTTTAATGTTAAATTAAGTAGAGACAGTTTTGCCGAAACCGTTTTATTTATTTCCCGATTATTTGTGATTGGTCAGAACCGATCAAATGAAAACACAAACTCTTAATCACAGATTACATTGGTGGTGTGCCAATCATTGTACATAGTTAAGTTGACTTGACGTCCAGCCAAAATCGTACTTGTATGCAGTATCTCGGACTGACAATTCAGTTTCATTATGGTAAAGAACGGAAAAGCAAACTCCTCTTTGTTACAACTGTAGTTTGTAAGACAGACTATTTTGCTCTGTGAAACATAGTACGACAAACGCTGTGAAGAAAAGCTAGTAAAATGCCATTGTAGTAACTTTTGCTCATATTGTTAAAAACAAACAATATGTAGTTTGGTTCATCTGGTCTGAGCTTGAAGAGCCAGCAATGTGTTTATTTTCAGACTGCACAAGTCATAACGACCTATGGAAGAACTTCACATTGGGTGTTTCACTGTCTATACTGGCTTTAGAGACAGAATACACTAAAATATTAATTGAAGGATTATAGTCCCTTTTCTCTGTAAATAACCAATTCTAACCAAATAAAGTCCTGTTTAAAGGATACAACTGACCACATGGACCATTGTCACAACGCTTAGGAATACTTCTATATCAGACAGATAACACCTGGTATAGCAACACGACAGTTTGAGCATGTTCAGTCCTAATGATCATAAGGATCCAATGTTTGGCAATAGCCTCGCCGTTTTGACTTCTATATTTTTACCCCGCATTACTACGCAAGTCATAACGGAACCGGAATTTTCAATTTTACCATGGTTTTCTTAAAAAGCGAGTTTATAAATGCACACAGCACAAAACGTCAAGGCTTTGAGGCATATTTTAATAATACATGCTTCAAAGCCTGCAGCCACATGATTTGTATTTGCTGCAGGCCATGGGGTATGTCTCGCAGTGCGGACTTGTTGTATCATATCGGGGTTCTGGATTCTCCGGGATCTGACTTTGTGGATTTTGCTTTGCGTTATATGAATTTAATTTACTTATACTAAAACAAACAAGAAATTGGCATAAGTAGTATGAGTCAAAAATAAACAATAACAAAAAAACATGTTGATAGTGTGTACATTTCAAGGTATTCATTGTGCAATGGTAAACTCTACGAAGCAAAGTTATGTTTTCTAACATTATTGTACGCGTAAAAGGCGAAACAAGTCATAGCTGTAGAAAAATGTATCTCATAAATGGTGACTTTTTCATAATAATTAAAGTCAGAAAACGAACCAGGGTTTTAAATTTGTTCAAGTTCTATAATGTGGTCGTATAAGTAAATCTTGTTGAACAGACTGACATCTTGACCTTTAGTTAATGAACCCTAACCACCAACCAAATATTAGATGAATGGGGATAGATTCGCCAGAACACACATAATTCTATTCTGAAGCCAAGTAAAGGCCAAAACTGATTGAGATTGGGATAGATTTGTTGGCACACTTGTGATTCCAGCTGGCAAAGTTTGAACCATTCCCATAGTCTGCGCAGCAGCTTTAATTAACCTCGTCGTTTTCACAATTGCAACAGATGATGGTATAAAATAACTGTGTCTTGTATTTGTCTTTTCCAGGATAAAGCAAATTCATAGCGTTCTCCGGTATATTCTACATTTTTCTACATGCCCGTATTGTTATGTATATGGGAAGCTAAACATCTGGTTTTCTCAGCAGATATTAAGCCCGCGTTTTATGTTTACCACACATGCAATTGTAAAATGTTAAATAAATACGGGCGTCAAAACGTTATCTTGATCCCTCTCCGATTCATTCATTTACGTAATGCCAGTCTGTGTCTGCTGCGATGACGCCATTATTCAATCACGGTGGACACATTACAAGACAGACTGGTCGTACTAGTGATCATAATAAAACTAATGTTGATTACAGCAAGAAACTCATATGTCGATTACAACAAGAGACGCCAATGCCGATTACAACAAGATACTCCAATGTCGATCACAACAAGATACACTAATGTCGAGTACAACAAGAGACGCCAATGTCGAGTACAACACGAGACGCCAATGTTGAGTACAACAAGAGACGCCAATGTCGATTACAACCAAAGAGACGCCTAGATGTATGTCTATCATTGTAGATTATACAACTTTACGAAACAAAATAGTGTTTTTGCTATTCCGAAAAACAGGATTGTCTCCTAAAACAACTGTCTTCGTGAAGTCATGTTAAAGCAGTTACATACATATATGGTACAAAGACTCCAAGTGTTTCCCTGGCTTATCACACTCAGTGCACTGACATGCTTGGAACATGACCAGGAACCTAGCTTAACGCATTGTTCAGTTCCGTTGATATTCTGTTAATTCTGATGGTAGCACACAAATCTCCAGCTATTACTTGAACACGTTTTCAATTTCCGTCTAATCATTGACAACAGTTAGACCGGAAGGTTGGTTTATTTTTTTATCACATCGATTAATGCAATTTAGAGTTGTTTAGAAGAAGACAAATTATAAGGTTGATTATCTTGGAATATTAGCGTGTCTGTGTGTGTTTACCATAACTATATAGTGTCGCGTGGAGCTACGATATCTCGAGGTCCAGTTTGTGGTCTGTGGTTATTGGAGATAAAACCGGTTATAAGAGCCATTAAAATCGATCCTCTTTCACACGGCCTCATATTAAATGGTTTACAAAATTTCTATTAAACTAATTCATATTGATCGCATTTCGATTGACCTGTAGAAAGAATAATCAAATCTACGCGGTTCGACGGTTTCAGGCTTTTTTTAAGTTTTCCTAATTGTTGGCATGTTATACTCAATCAGCTTTCTTTTCTGATTAATTTGAATTTAATCGAGTAGGCATGTTATCGCATCAGGTTTAACCAATAACAAATAACAAAAAATAAAAAATAACGAATTTGGGGGCAAACATCTTGATCCTTATTCATACTTAACCATAGCTCATTTTATTAGCATTCATATTGTTTTCTTAGCGGAGACACTGACGATTGTTTTTATTTTTTTACACACCAACGCCCAAATACAAATCTTTCCCAACATTTCTGCAATTGAGAATGAAAAGTTAACTTTTGTAAAGCCTTTTTGTGGTTTCCATATAGTTTTATAACGCAATACAACGGAAAAATTACACCCCCTACAGATAGTTTTAATATTTAAGTTGATATATAAGGTATCACAAACTCCGAATTGAATTAAACAGTACTTTAACATGAAGCCGAATAAGTTTAGTAGTACCTAATGTCAGAACACGTGATCACAGGGATGAATCGTGTTTTGATAAAATAACTGTTATCCTCAACGCTGTTACGACGTTGTGTCAAATCTTCTTTGCTAGTACTTCAGTGGACTATAGATTAACCAATATGTTCATAGAGTTGACAGAGTATTGTAAAGAAAAGCTACGGAAATTCATGAATTCAATATCTTCACAAGTACTTTTTAAATATTCAAAACGTTGGCTTTTGTCCCACCCTATTGGACAGGAATCTGGATAGCCGGTTATTGTTTAGCAGAAGATAGTTTCATATATCATTACGCAAAAGGGTTTATTGATAATTTTCACACAAAAACATTTCTATGCTTTCCATAGGTCGAATATACCCAATCGGTTATAGTCTTGTGTTGAAGCTTTGGAAATACAGCTATGGAATAAAATAAAAAGGAATAACCACGTGTTATTGGCCGCAAATCAATATGACTTATCGACATCGTTAACACGCTGCAACCATGTGCTGTCTGGCAAAACAACTGTTGTTTATGTTGGGTTTTTTTATATATAAAACAAATAAAGGGCATCAAATCTGCAAAGCATAAACAACTACACGAGAGTTTACAAGATGTCACTTAATACTAAGACAAAAGAACAAACCCATCAAGTGCAAGTCGGCGATGATGTTGGTGCATAACGCTTAGGGCTTATAATCCTGATCACTCTCTACTATGCCATATATATTAGTACCTAATTAAACCCATAATGGTGTACCATTGAAAGCTGCCGTAGAGCCTCCGGTACAACTCTGCATATTTGATACCGCAGCCTCCTTTATGAATAGAATCTGCAGTTTCATCAAATTATTTTTCTAAGACCAAAATCTTTACCGATGATAATTAAACCGCAATAACATACTAAGCGAAGAGGGTCTTAGATTCCAACCTAGCGTATTCTTTTTAAAGTAGCATATACATTCAGACGCTATAAAGGATGATTTAGCTAAAAAACAGTTATGGATAGCATGCTCCCGCGAGAGCAAAATAACACAGGTTGTAATTATGATTAAAGTATCCTGGATTATCCAGGGACATACAGATTCAGTCAGGCAGCACGAAACAATGAAGCCCATTCCCAGGATTAACATAATATGGCCCTCAAGACTTATTCCGCTGAAGTGATGCCTTGTTGTGTTGCAGACCATGTTGGTCTAACATCGGAAATAAATAAATCAATAAATAAACAATATAGGTCATTGTGAACAAAATTCCCCGGGTTTTAATTAAAGTTTCATTCGATAATAGGCAGATGAAATAATTCTAGTTTAGACAATTGTTGTTTCTATTTTGTTTACAAATGTATCTCTGACGTAAATATTAAATTAGATAGCTTCAAGTAGTAAGGATTGGGGTTTTGTATATATGTGGTAACTTAAGTCGTTGACCTTAAGCACACCGAGTCGTAAACAAAATTAAGGTTAGACTAACAAGCTGGCTCGGGATGTTGGAGTGGTGGCAGGATTTGGGGGGAAAATATAATAGACACAGGCAACGTCATTTCAGTTGTCATTTCATTGAAGCTGTTGCCAATCTAAATAAATAAATAAATTTACCTTCAAATAATAGACCCAAGCGCATTTATTCAAAAGCCACCAGTCTGACCATTATTTGATAAAAGCAATGTCCCATCCTATTATTTGGTGTAGAATGTCCTATTAGTTGGTAAATCGTGTATTTCTATTCAAAATCAGGGTAAAGGTCACATACGACAGATTGATGTATTAGAGGCAGAGTTTCGCTAATCAAAGGTAGAAGGCGTGATAGATCGTGTAACTGTCAAACCATAGTCTTATAATCTCGCTTTCTGTGATTTGCTTCCAGCTTAAAAGGTCTTAAAAGAAAGGACAGGACAGTTTAGATTTTCCCACTTTCGGATAAATCCGTTATTGCGTTGCTCTAAATCATTCAGCTAGGACCCATCGACGACTGACCTAGTTCTTCCATAGTCACACCGGTTCAAACATTTTTATGTGTTATTTAATGAGCAGGGATGGCAAAGAATTTCTAAATTCCATAGATTTCATATATTTGCTCTGTTGGACTTTAATAACATGACTGAAAATGATCAACCTGTTTGATACGTAAATGTAATGAACTCTTTTCTGTTATACAGCAATTCACATATACATCCTTCGGATCCATATATTAACAATAATATCATCGGAATCTATTTACTGTTTATAGAGATTATGTTTATTTTGTCGGTGCAGTATAATCATTTACAACTAATTGATTTAACTCTGCATGCCCATATTCCTGTGTGGTCGATATTTTTAGAATGCCACTGTACATTTTTAGCTTTAATTTCTGTTCTTGTGTCTATTATTGTAACATAAGGAAAAGGTCACAGTAAACATTTAACAGTAGGGCTGTCAATAGTTATTGGAACAGCTCAAACCAATGTTCGTTCCGGTGACAATGACAATGACATTTCTATCTCTCGATTCATTGAATCCAATTGACAATTGTGTTACTGTTCAAGCTGGTCGATGGAAGTATGTTCTGTAAGAGTTGCAATACATCAGTATAGAAAACAGAAACAAATTAGGTACGCAAAAACAAAGTAATTAATTGCAAACCTCAACACATATTCATTTCTCGCAGTATTTTAAGGAGTGCTTTTGAATAACGATACATTTTTCTTCTCAGGTTATGGTTCAAATTTGATAATGTACTTTTTGAACAGATACCGAAAATCCGTTATGTCAGTTGAGACGTTTTTGAGATTCAAGTTAAAAAACGTCGCCAACAGAAAAAACTTTATGACAGCTAATGAATACGCTCCTACGCAGCGGCTATTAATGCATACCATTACTACATACCAGAATACACACTGCTGAAACAAGGCCGATTTTCCCGCGATTGCCGACAGAGGGCACTATTCCAGACTGTGCAATCTAATGCCTGTATTCGCCGTTTCCACTCAAAACCTTAATATTAACACTGATTGGTTCCCGAGAAATTACATCACGGCTGTACATTTGGAGAAAGTTGCGAGTCTAATGGAATGCGTAGATGTGTCACTAAACGAAAAAGGAAATCAACACATTTATAGTATTAGTATTGTTGGTCTTGTGGAGTTGAAATCTTCTCAAGATCAAGTTTTATACTAAATACATTTTGTAGCCATTAAGTACAATACAGCTTTTCAACGCAGACTAAACTTTGGGATTAATATGAGACATCTTTATTAGTACATCCTTCAATCTTGTGCGCTACTTGTATGAGGGTGTGTCCCTCTTGGCCAGCCCTCTTTACGTTGAATAAGAATTATGACAGGATTTCATCTGGCACGCACAAGCCTTGTACCCACTGACATTTTTTTGATTTCAACATAACTGTTTTATATTTTATGAGGACACTTCGAAGTTAGAGAGCCAGACAGATTTGTTGAAATTAAAACCCTGATTTTGTTTGCGTTTATATGCGACTCTATATATATTTGTCATTGGCCCCACGACGACCGCATAATTACAGCAATTTACTGAATAACTTCCCATAAAATGGTGCTTCTTTATGGTCAAGCCGGTCATATACATGGGCGAAGCTTTTTACCAAACATACCAAATAGCGACAAAGGGGGAAGATGGGTGAGTAGAATCATCATGGGTATATTTCCCGCGATTATTTGAACCTTGATCCCTGGCCTTGGATAGCACGTTAGCAGACTGCAGGCCAAATACCCAACTGTAAAACGCATGTGATTGGCCCTTGTCGTCCAGTCTGACCACATAACACTTAACCACATAACACTAATATTATCAGCTTGTAGTCGCTTAAAAAACGAAAATTACATCTGAGTTTACGATAACAGCAACGATACATGCTTCCAAGTTCCCGTCTTAGTTACACTAAAACCAATGTAACATTTAGCTTATTTGTATAATTATTTGAAGGAAATGGACTGTTAGAGGGATGTTATCAACAATTTTTTTATTTTTTAGAATAATAATAACTTGTTGTTCTCCAGTAATTCTGTACCACTTTTAAGTTAACGGCATTACCAATAAGGCCTGCTATAAAGCTAGACCAGTATTTTTCCCATGATACATGCATAACGCATGAGGGCTGGGCATGCAGCTCTAGCTGTGAATCCTTATATTTATAAGGGTGCCAAAACATTGTCTTGGATTTCCCCAGACATTCATTTGCATAAAAGGTGTGTCTGTTACAATTGCAGAAACATTCTCTGTTCACACCGAACAGAGTTAGAGAGGGACTTTAGTACACGACAACGGTTCATTACAGGAAGTCTGTGTCTTGTGGGAATGGTTCCAGCGACCTGCACCCAAGGAGCCCGAACATTAAGTAGTAAAGACACAGTCGAAAACGTAGACAGTGTTGATTGTTGAAGATAGAAAGTATACTACATATCTTTGTTTATGAGTCGATCAGTAGTTTTTGTAGACATTCGTTTGGCATAACTTTAAATATAACAAACAATCCTGTGCATAGCAGCGTGCCGTTTCACAAAGCCTTCGTAACGTTAAGTAGATGTAATTGTTATGTCACTTGGCATCATAGCAATAGCTTGTACGTAACGGTACAAAGGTTTTGTTGAATGACAATTATTGGAGCATAATTAATTGGGAGTATTTTTCCTTGGGTCATTTGGTATATGGGTTATATAATAGCCATTAGCGAAATAAATCAATCCTTGAACTACCTGCTTTACATAAAGCTTGTCAGTCTGATAACCTTACATTCCTTTCGAATGGATTTGTTTCACAACCAAGCTTGTCAACAAAGAACATGTGTACACAGACCATGTAGCAAACATGTTTGAAGCCATCTCTCACTGACTGTAATCAATAGCAGTCAATTAATATCAAACTTCTTGTCACCAGTCAATATTGTGTAATACCGCATAAGGTTTCTTTCCCATGCCTTAAAGCTCAGACTGAACAAATCTGTTCTTATGTCT
>JAVFBZ010195438.1:2157-14194 GCA_032466195.1 Katharina tunicata | reverse complement strand
ATATAAATATGGGATTTTTTAGATTTAATGTTAATCGTTTCAGTATCTTCAAGTTCAACATATAAACTGCCAAAATAAAATAAGCTTTTCATATTAGATGACATGATTATAATATAACACATACGTACGTCTGGAGTAATTGTGATCAATACATATGAAGAAAAAAAATGGTGAGTGTCCTACAAATATTACATCAAGGTTTTCACAGTTGACGAAATCACCACCACCCAAAATCTTGTGTTTTTTTCTGACAGACTGGGGATTCCCCAAAATGTGGGTTATAGTTATAAAGATGAAATTGAAACGGCAAATCAGATATCTCATTCTATAACTGAATCCAAGTTAAGCCAGTTAATGTTTAGTTTTGAACGCAAATCTATTCGACATAGATTTAATTTTGCTAAAAATTATTTAAACGTTTATGTATTATCTTTCCGTCTTACGATTTAAATGCCTGTTTTCGGATTTTTATAGAAGTTGGGATTTCATTTTGAAAAAGCCATCGAAGGCTTTCAAAGGTTTTGATTGGTTGAAAATAAGCTGGAGGCTTCCCTTCCCTCGTTGGCGAGTAGGCTAGGCAGTCTGATATTTTAGCATCGTAAAAAAATTACAATTGCATTGAAATAGTCATCTTGAAATTGCGTGAATTTGAAGCAGAGTAGGAGTTTGATGGTTTGGACAAAAGGAAGTAACGGAAAGAATGGCAGCCCAACCGGACGAAGGGATTTTCTCCGGAAACGAGCGTCAAATGATCGCCAGCCTTGATAGGTGAGATCTGCAGAGAAACTGCAACTACATACATGTATTAGCATGGCGACCCAACCCCTTAGTTTTGCCGTAGCCCGGTAAACAGGACCTGGTTATGCTTTGCCACCAGGTTCTGCTTGAAAAACAAAAAATGCGAATAGCTCTGGTGGAAGCATACCCACAGACTTGATCAAGTATGACAGCTTAAATAATTTAAAAAAGATAAAGATTAAAACGACGATACTATACCATGCATATCTTGTGTAAGAGGCATTACATTAAGAAGCTGGGCACAAAATAAAATGATGACTAACATACCCAGAAGTTGAATATCCATCTTCCTCATGTTTTTATTAAATCATGAACGACAACGATTTTATACTAGAGGCTTCCTTTAACATTTAAGCGAGATGTACAACGCTTTTCTATTCTCGCTATCCGTTTTTGCCTTGATTCAAATATTGCGTGGGAAAGGGAATTACACTTTAACAGTCTGGCAAACAAATGTTGTATTCTAATCCATTCCTCCACGGTGACAATGCACTGGGACATTTGAATCAAGTTAAACATGGCGGAGTTAAAATTAAACTGTCGGCCGGCGAGGATAAAAAGTGACATTCATCGCATTTGAATGCAAAGAAAGGCTTTACTTCTAAGGTATTTGCACGAAACATTGTAAGCTTATAGTACCATTCTTTAAATCTTCATTTCAATGGTCATACTTTCACAATATGTGAGTATTGCTTTGACCAGAGATATTTCCAAGTTTTTCGAAACAGGACCTTCTTGCATAAGTGATAGGACTATAAGCTTAAAAAAGATGACAAGTGCAAGCTTCCAAGTTACACATAAGTGCCCTGCATGATCTTTCTGATGTTCACACTAAACAGATTGAGCATTGCACAGTTCTGGGTGATTGTTTGATTGTGTTTTCTGCTGTCACTTCTACTACTAATTTGAAAGTTTATGGGAGGCAATGGATGATGACCGATTTTACTTAAATATTCAGCCCCACATCAAATGCCCTCTTCAATATTTTGCTTTATAGACTTATGTGGGCGTGATGCCATTAAGTTTACGATTCCACCCGTCAGGGCTGTGTGACTTAAGTCATGTAGAAGAGTCAGTCACACTTTCTCATCCACTGCCAACAGTAACCATTTTATCTCTTAGCGTCAGCAACTTTTCACAAGATTTAATTTTCTGGACATTATACCCCCTGCAGTCTATGGTGTGACAAAAAAAAAACAAAAATAAAAATGTTAAAGGGTTTACCAGGCCATTGGAAACTTGATTATGTCAAACAAAAGATTTTAGATATATATTTTTTAACAATGTAGATTAAAAATTTATTATTTAAAAGTAAAGTTGGAGCATAAATCATTTCCTTAATGAAATGGAAAACGCCAATAATATTACACAACACTGACAACAGCTACTTCTAAAAGTGTGTGCCATTCAAATGCTTGAAGGAATTTGGAAACCACCTTTCATGTCTCTGGAAACTGGCATCAAATAATAACAAGATGGAGGACTTACATGGAATGTAAAAGATGACACTGCAAATCAGCTCCCTGATGCTCTTTACATGTTTCCTTAAACACTCACCAACTGCCCACCCAACATATACCTGAATTAAAAACCCCCAAAAAAACACCTCCCTCAAAATGCATTGTCAGAAGTCTTCATGGAATTGTAGTTACAAAGCTATGGTGTAATCTCAAGTTATGGGTATCCATACCAATTAAAGCAATGCTAAATACTGTGCATATACAGCTGACTGAGCTGAGCAGATGAGAAACCTCAGAAAACACTTTGAAAATATTAAATTTTAAAATTATTTTCAATGTTGAAACAAAAATTATTTAATGCTGTGTTATTTTTCTCGCAATCTTTACCTGCACATATAATAAGAGATTCAGGGACGAGGGTGTATATGTGCACCTGAAGTGTTATAAGCCCAAATTAATTTTAATAAAATGATTTGTTTTTCATAAAATCTGTGCCAAAGTCATGTCTAGTTAATGAGAAGTTATGAAAATGTAAACTATTCTTATATTACAAAAACATGTCGACTGAGATGGATTTTGAAGTTGAAAATCCATCTCAGTCATCATGTTTTTGTAATGTACCCGGCTTCTAAATTCCGCTCAAACAAGATATTCTTATATTGGCTCCATTTTGTTTTGTTTGAAGATGCTGGCTTTCGCCAAAACAAGATATGATTGGGTCTGATGAATTAAGGACAGGAACCTTGAAAATGTTTCTAAAACGTCACTTGATTTCACTCCTGAACTTTGTTGCCATTAAGTTACACTGATATAAGCAGAGATGTTTAGTTTTAGCAAATGTTTATTCTGAATGTATTTTTTGTTGTTGTAGTTGTGTGTATGGATTTCTGAAGCTGGACTCTCCTGAGAATGCTGGGAAGAAAGCTTTGGTTGAAAAGGTAATCTATTAATTTACTTACAGGCAATGAAATGAGACTGTGGCTTTTAGTTTCTTTGATATCTTGAAAGTTTGAAATTGAAAAAAATGAAAAAATATAAAAGAAAGTAGACATATCAAGCAACTTGTAGCGTTTGATGTATCTTTCAAATAATACGTTCTATAACCTATTTAATTTTTTTAACAGGCTGTACATCACTATGAGAAGCTGATTAAAGATCATTCTGTGAACCGACCAGAAGGGGGAGGTAACTGTGACATAGAACTGTCTGTGTATTGTCGTCTGGGACACCTACTGCTACTATTGGAACAGTTTGAGAAAGGTTAATGTTAAGTTATACACGACACTCAAAAAGAAATGATGTCAATAGTATAGGAATGTGGTTATATAATTTTAAACTGATCGATTGATTGGCGTTAATTGCCGTTCCCAAGGGTACTTCTCTAACATGACGCCCATAATGACGGTAGTATAAATTCCACAGTTAACAACCTATCTTATAATCGATAACAAGCATAAAAATTGTGAAGTAGTGAAGTTTTCCTTGGACTACTTACTGATGGTATGACTATACTGAAAACATACTGCTTGTATCTTGTTTAAGTGGTATTTAGAAGCTGGGTACATAACAAAAACATGATTAAGATGGATTTTTTCAATATACCCCGAAGTTGAAAATCCATTTTAGTCATGTTTTTGTATTACTGTTTGTAGTCGTCTTGCTGTAATGCAGTTACAATGTATGCATATCATATTCAGAGAAATGATATTTTCCATAAAAAGAAAAAAAATGTAAAAAAATATATAGATAAATATTTCATAAAGCACAAACCATTAGTGTAAGCAAAGTTATGAATTATATATAGTTGTAGTGTTAAAAAATATATATATTTAAAAATGTAATTTTATAAGGATGACAAACAAATGTGTAAATAATTCTAAGTAACTGTTTCTTATAGTCATTTATGTCTGTTTCAGCCTTGTCAGCATATCAGAAGTTTCATAGCCTTCAGCCAGATTACTGGAAGGTAGGTACAACCTTAAAACATTTTTTGTTTTTAAACATTTATTCTTAGGTATCTTATTGCAACTGCCCTCTGGCTAAAGGCAGTATGTTTCCAGATTATATTCATGCTGTCATACTTAGCACTGGAGGAACATAATATTTTCAACAGCAAAAACACTAAAGTGACATCACATTTAATGACAGTGTTAAGAGTCGCTGTCTACTGTTGGACTACATCGCCGTCATAAAAGTGAAATACCCTTGAGCATGGCGTTAAACACCAGTCAATCAGCCAATTGTTGCAACTTGACAGGGTGTGAAAGAGGAAGTAGGTTTTTTGTGTTTGCAAATGTTTATGTTTAACCATTGTTGTCAGACTAGCAAGATTATTTCTCTGTCTTTTTTGTTGAGATTGCTCAAACATATCTGTCATGAAACTGTCAACAATAAGTTTGAATTTCATGTTTATTGGCTCAAGGTCAGAATCATTATCCGGGTGGTTGGGGGGAGTTTCCTTTGGCCTGGTGGTCTCAGGGCTACAGGTAAGGGCCATCAGGAAGCCAATTAGTAGGGACCTGTTTTTTTGTTGTGCCTTGGTGCCTTGTTTCCATTTGACAAGTCAAATCGTCTTTTAACAAAATGGTGATCTGAAAAATTCCCTCAAGGATTGATTTCTGGTTCATTCAAAATTTTTCATCCTGGAGGAAATTTTTAAGAATACACTTTTTTTACAAGTCAAATCTTCTTTGAACAAAATGGTGTTTTGAAAATTTCCTCATTGATGAAAAAACTTGAATGAACCAGAATTGAATTATAGCTGATATTCTGATATTCTCTTGTAAAGTATTTCCCGGAATAGGTTTGATTCTCCCTGTGGACCTCAGATATATAAGGATAGCTATCCGGTGGCTGCAGAGTTTTCTGGGAAGTTTAAACGAGGTTTCTTCCTGGTTTTCCACCACACAATGGCATATACTCTGACATTTATATTGAAATTTTATTATTTGCAAAATGTTAGAAGTGAAAAAAATAAAAAAAATAAACAGAACAGATAACTGCTATGTTTCTCTGTTGTTTTTTATTAGGATGCACCATTTCTCTATGGCTTGGGGATTGTCTACTTCCATTTTAATGCCTACCAACTGTAAGTACATGTTCTGTGGTTAATTGACTATTTTCTATTTTCTTATTGAAACAAGAAAATGAAATAAACGAAGGATGAGTAGATGGAACATATTCAAAAGTTTCCAAAAATATACATGATGAGTTTATGATGATGTGCATTATTTTGTTAGATCCACATAAAGCAGTCACCTGTATGGGAGACTACTCAGGTGATAAACTGATACTCAATAAAAAGACAAATTCCTTCCCAATTATCAACATAGCTTCCTTTTCTCTGGGGGCCCGCGCCGTGGCTCAGTGGTTAGCGTGTCTGACTGCAGATCCTCTTCCGGTGTACCACACTGGTTCAAGTCTCCCAGTGGACCTGAGGTATATGAGGGAGTCACATGTGGTGACTTTGGCAATCGCGGGGGCGGTTTTTACGAGGTTTCCTCCCGGTTTTCCCCCGTATTGAGTAGAGTAGATTAAGAAGTGGAGAATCCGTCATCATATAAATGAAATACCTTTGAGTATGACGTTAAACACCAATCAAACAAACAAACAATATCTTTTTCTCTGATTCTTCTGAGCTAATTTTCATCAGGAAGTCATTGTTTTTTATGTATTTCTTCCTGTAAATGTGTCTGGTGTCTTCCAGTGTCACAATTGTACATTTTATCAATTCAACTTTGTTGAAAATACAACGGTTCTAAGAGCCTGTGTATGTCCAAGGAAGAAGAACTGCACTTGCTTTTTTCGGAGTAATAAAAGTATTTCTCTAATTTGTTACACCAATTTTATTGTGCACATCTTCATGTGACACTGGACCTACACTCAATCATGACACATCCTTCTTATAAGATAAAAAAAAAAAAAAAAAATCAAATCAAATATGTAATTATCTTGTAACTGCGAAAGTTGCCATATAATGATACTTAGTCAATATTCAAACCAGTGTGTAACAAATTATTTATGTTCGTGCCACCTGCCTAAAAAAATAAAGGTATGTTTGGTTTGCTCGCCATACTCCTCAATTGAAACTAAAGACTCGCTTTCAATGTGTTCATTGAGAGGCCTGTTTGTCATTTGTCAGTGTGTTAAGTGATGTGAACTATTTTGTAAGTTAATATTAACAGTGCCGGCTGTATAGCATCAGTGAGAAAAAGAGGGCGTCTTAAAATCACTATTTTCACAGAAACAAGGTGTATCAATTAACATTTTCCATTATAAAAGCCCACGGTACGGGATGCAATAATATGAACATGCATAGAAAGGGTATTGCTTCTTGTGTCTATTTGTTCTGTTTACATTTCTATTCAACTACCTGTGGTGTACAATGAATGCTTAAACATCGGACAATGTTAAAAGTTCGCTTATAATTTTCATGGCAACCATCCTTCTGCACTTTAATGGTAAATGTACGAGCTCAAATATTATTGACCAATCAAATCTTTTTCTTGGAACATCTTCCTCATATGAACTTAGTCACACAGTGATGATGACCTAGTTGTAAGGCTGTACTAGATATACATACATGCACGGAGAAAAGCCACACCCAAAATGTCGACTTCCAGTGGTCGTTGACAGGGAAATCGTTTCTATTCTCCAGATATTTATAAGGACAGAACAATAATATTCCAATACCACATTTGAGTATGTTGAAAGGCAACATTTCAAATTATAATTGGGTTACTGGTGCCAGGACCCTCACTTTAAATTGTACACACAGTATTTAGACAGGTACATGTATTTGTTAAGTACTCTCTAATTAGCCTCAGAACTGTGCCATGATAAAACATTGTAATTCCGGCATCATACTATAAGTTACACCCTCTGGCTGGTTGGGTATACGGGTGGATATTTCCTCGAGAAGAATCATATTTTCACCAGCCCGAAGGGCGAGTGAAAGTATGATTTTTGGACGCGTTTCAACCCATCAAAAGCCTTATTCAACTTTATTTTCTCTTGAGAAGACTCAAGGATTTTTATAACCTCGGCCCCGGGTTGTTAGGTAAACGCACGCAACACCCTGACTCCGTGGGTATATGAAAAATATACCTCGCCTGTGCAAAATATTCCCCATGTGTATGGTTAACAGGGTTCTGTACGTCCCTTGCATGGACCAATCATAAGCCTAGAATTTTCTCTGAATGGTGATAAAGGGTGATACACAGTATTCATAACTTATAATCCATTTTCTACAATTGTTTGTGTAGCTTGGATCAAAATATTATATTTGAAGTAACAGTTAGTGTCGCTCTGTGGCAGTTATTTTCAAAACAAAATTTGAGTTGAGTGAAATTTTTTAATTTGGCCGCCATCTTGCTACTGTTATTGATAAAGAAAATTACAATTTAAATGCTAGGTGGGCATTTTTGATACATAAAATATCCAGCTTATATGGCAATAGCTGATTAAATTACCACAGCACTATTGCAACAATTCTATCACCTCCATAAGGTATTTCAACTGTTTTCAACAAGTTCAACTCTATATTTTAGGTTACAGATTTTGTTGTAGTTGGTTTACTATATATCCCATTATCCAAAATTTGTTTTGCTCTAGATACTTAATTAATTGAAAATTAAAAATTTGGAACATTCTAAAGATAACTGATTTCCTTTCAGACCTTCTATAGTTTCATTATTGAATAAACCTTGGATTGAGCTTTATGAACATTTTGTTGAGTCACATACAGTTTTAAGGGGAAATCACTGTGATTGTACTTTAGAATTAATTGTCTCCCTTTGGTGATTTTTCTTTCCCTTCAAAAGACTCTAGATCCCTTCATTATCACCATAAAATTTTGATGCGGTATTTGACTTCGTCAACCGCCATATTATTTTGGATACTTGCTCTGATTTTGGCATTGTGGTTATAGGAATATACTTACCTGAGATATACCATAGGTAAATAGCCTTCGTTCAGTGTGTATTTAAGTTTTAACTCATGAAACCAATGATAACAAATATTTAATATATATGTAAATTTTTGTAGATTGTGATTTTAGAAAAAAATAATTTTGTGTATTGTTCAAATATATATGGACAAGATAACACCAGAAATTTGATAAATACTTTATCCAAAGTGAAATTCCTGATCACATTATTCGCAAGTGGCACCCCCCTGTTAGACCCTCTTACCCTGTGATAACCACATAAAAAGACTTAATTCAAAAAGAAGAAAGGAAACTGTATCCTTGCAAATTTTATCACAAATAATGACCACCTTATATAGAATAGAACTTCTTCAGAATTCATTTGTGCTACACACGTCCTTGCAGGTACAAACAGGTACATTGTGAACGTTTCTTGGCTGCTTTCATTTCTCTATTCTTTTTGTTCTTGTACATTCCTTCTGCCCAGTCAATGGAGCAGACGGGAGGCTTGGACTTGTCATGCTCCATGACCCTCTGTCCATATATGGGCAGCTGACCTCTGGCTGTCTGTTTCAGTGTAGCCAGCTGTTTTATTTCTTAAATGACATGGTGTTTAGACACATCTGAATTAGGCTCTAAAGTATTGGAACAGATTATGAAATATATCAAGTGTGGCTCTACTAGAAGAAAATAACACCATGCTATCTACCTTCATTATTTTATTAAGAAATTCATAAAGAAATGTACATAAAGAGATTGAAAACTAACGCATGCCCCAACCCCTTGTGATGTTACCCCTCTCCTAGCCTGCCAGTGATTGGAGCTTGAGCACACATGTTAAGTTTTTCATGTCAGCAGTCTCTTTCTGTGTTATTATGTACATGTAGCTGCTTGCTTTCAGTAGCAGTGCTGTTAGCATTAGCTCATGCCGCATCTCTTTGTTAATTGCTGCATGTTCTGTGCTAATAACTAATCCTTAGGATCTTTGCAACTGATTTAGGAGCTCAATTCTTCCTTTAAACAAGTGCTAGTGTGTGCAACTTTGCATTTTTCGTTTGGACTACTGGCCAGTATAGTTTAAGTTTGTTTCTCATGCCGACAGCTAGCTAGACTCACATGTGCTATGCCGAAAATTTGGCTCTCCGTTTAAATGCTCTGTGCATTAACTATATTCATGGGCGCTCAACTGAAAGCATCAGGTATTTAGGCCTCATAGGTTAAGTTAAGCAAATGACTCTCATATTCACGAGCTCCACAAACTTTTCACACCTATTTCCTTAAAACATTGACTTACATACCTGTGGGAATTTACCTTTGTTTTTTTTTTTGGTGAAAATTAATTGGCATTTACCTTTTTTCTGGACTTGATACTTGGATTATAACAAATAAACTTTTGGTGAGTAAAGTCTTTTTGTGTTCACTCATGTATAAACAATTTAGAAGATTTAAATATATATTCTCCTGGGCAGCAATGTAAACAAAGAAAATGTTTTTGCTTGATTTGTTAATAATATTGTCATATAACCAGGTTTGAACGGAGAAATCTTTCATTTTAAGCCAGATTAGGGTATTTCTCTGAAGTAAAAAAAAATATATAGACATGTATATATACACCTATGTTTACTTCAGTCATATTTAGTTTTTGTAGAACTATATAAATCTGTATTTATTTTGAGGCAGATGGAGGACAGAAATAGAAAGCAGCTTCTGTTAATAGAATCATAGTTATGGTTGAAGAGGGGAAAAAATGCTACCCTCTAAACTTGTGTCCTAATTGTATAGACATGTCAGTAGATAAGAGAGGGTCAAAAGGGGGGAGTCGTCAGAATTTGTCAAATTTATCATTTCCGGATGCTCAAAAGTTTATTTTATAAAATAAGAAGTTGATATCAATGGTAGATGATAAAATAAGAAGTTGATATCAATGTATAACATAATAAGTTGATATCAATGCTATATTTTAAAATAAGAAGTTGATATCAATGATATAATAAGAGAGTGATATCAATGATATATTACAAAATAAGAAGTTGATATCAATGATTAATGTTTTCTAAATGTATTTTGTTACACATAATAGTCAGCATAAGTTCTCGTTTAACATGTTGTCCTTAATCTGAAAGCACAATAGCTAATACAAACAAAAAAATATATATAACTAATATAAGTCCATCCAATAACAGAGTAAAACTAAAGGAGTTATTGTCCACAAACATGAAGAGATTTGTGTGATATCATGTTAATTATGTTATCTGAACACGAGTAGACTAATACAGACTTTCAAATACATGAATATACAATGAAATGAACTACGTACATTATCATACATATCATATACATACATTATATATATATATATTTCCTGATATTAACCACACTGGCACAGCAATCCACACTGTTCAAGTATGACTAATTGTTTTATGAATAAATCAAAATTAATTCTGTCCTTTCCCTATGAACTGATGAGTGAGTATTCTATAGGTGCTGACAACTGCATACTCCATCTATCTCAGAAATTATTCTGTGACTTGTTGTTTTCGTTAATTGGTGAATAGCATGTTTGGTTTTTGAAAGAAACACTTTTGTATTGAACATGTTGAACAACCAGGTTTTTTTGCTAAACCCTGTGAGTGTCAATACAAAGACATCACGTGGAAGAAAAATACTCCGAAGTTAAATGTTAAATACAAATCAAACCCTCAAAATAATAAACAAACAAATACTTTAGTATATATAGACTTTTAAGTTAAGTTCTTGTCTATATATAACTTGTGCCTGTTTTCAATATTATTTATATCAGCCTCGGCATCTGAAGGACTGAATAGTATTTTTAGGTATCTCAAACTAACAAAACAATATCAAAGCTGATTTGAAATATGCAGATATGCTAAACATTTAACACTGGTGATCTGTGTTCGTGCAGGGCCTCAGAGCAGATAACTGCAGTTCACTATCCATGACATGTATGCTCACAGAGACCCATTTCATCCCCTGAACTCCTAAGCTATTCAACCCAGCTTTCAGGCACAAGCCCTTAGACATGTACGCCATTAACCCCAGCTGTCATTGGCATTTTGACAAAGACTTTGACTTATGTGTGTCACACTCTTGACCCTCTGAGCTTCTTTACACTACCAGTGACTTCTGGGCCTCTGTCTGACCTCTGGTAGTAGCCAAAATGAGGTTCCATAGGGTACCCCTGGACTGTCAAAACTTCTGTGTGATTTCAACACAAACAAAAGCTGCTGTATGCAAAAGCTTGGATATAAGAACTCAAAATTGAATTGTTATATCAGCTAATCAGGATTCCATTATATTTATTAATTGTCAGGTTTACAGTTGGTTTTAGTGAAGATGGTTATTTAAGCCGAAATATATATAAATTAAACCTATCGTTCCTAGGAGTTATGACTTTTATCTTCCATAGAACACCATAGAAGATACAAGCTAAAATAATTATTTCACGAGTGAAGTAATTCAAAGCAAATAAATAATTAATAATAAGTCGCCATAAAGGTGAAATAGCCTTGAGTACGACGTTAAACACCAATCAAACAAACAAACAAAATTTTGGCGTAACATAGAACTTGTTGAATGTCTTGCTAAGCTTTCAGAAACTTGACAAAATGAACAATTTGAGATAGACTATATTCTACTGTATCATGTTACAAGGGAATACATAATATTAGTTTTGGATTGGTCAGATATTTCTAGCGTATCAAACTGTTGTTTCACCACAACATAGTTATGTACTGTCTACTATAGTAAGCCATATGCCCACCTCGCACATTTTTGTAACATTCAAACTTTATTTGTTGACGAGAGTACATGTTCTATGATGGCAGCCAAATTC
>JAVFBZ010195427.1:0-14195 GCA_032466195.1 Katharina tunicata | reverse complement strand
ATCCTGTTTTCCGGCCAAATAGGATTATCAAGTGTTTTATAATGGTCACGGTTACTCAACTGGCGCTCTGCCTCATTTATGTAATCCTTTCTTGCCATTTTAACCATAGCAGACCCTTTATCGGCTGGTTTAATAACGATATCCCGATTTTGACGAAGCTTACAGATAGACTATATACATGTGTATATACCGCTCACATGAAAACTAGGAGCATCATTGAGAGGACATTTGGTATTTGGAAGACTTCTTGTTAATCATCTAGTTACTTCTATATACATATATGTGTACATAAATATCAAGAATTTATCTAGAACATGAGATGAGTTATCAGTTTCAATTAGTCGATGTCCCTGTGCCAGTGTAATTAGTCTTAACACAATTAAATATATGTTCATGGATACAGGGATATTTGACTAATTAATTTAATATACATGTATTTTGTTAAATATATATAATATTTTATAAAAGTAGAGAAAATAAAATTTTGCTTGCTATTATTTAGTTATTTATTATTGAGCCTCTGTCCTATTGGATGGGAAAAGTTGGACTTACTGACTAACAGGCTGCTGTGTATTAAGTGTTAGGGAGAGAAAGGGTTGCCGAATTAAGGTATATATGTGTGTATTGAACAAAGGTAGTGAGGGGGCCAATACAGTGTAGGTCAAAGTTAAAGGTTTTCAACATGTCTTAATTATGTGATTACATTTAATGATCGTCTAGTATTATTGCTACAGGGTCTAGTAACATCCTAATTCTACATTTCCAAAGTTAAAACCAAACATGTCAGTAACAGGGCCCTCGCTACCCATTCGCCAGCTCGCCAAATGCGAACGGATGTAAAAATTGGCGAATGAAAGTTTCTACTGGCGAAATCATTTGGCGAGAGCATTATTTGATATAAACAGAGAGTAAATATATAAATTTAAAACAATTTAAATCTCCGCAATGTCACTCTTTTACTTTTTGAGTTTACGTTGACGCGACTAACGAAAATACATATTTACAATCTGCTCCGCGTATTCAGGACAACGAAAAAAAGAATCAACCTAAACCACAAACAGCTGAAATATTCCACATGCAACAGGTTACCACGTGGCCTCAATCAGTACAGTCTATTGTATGGAAATCAACGATCTCGCTATCCTAGTTCCCAGTCAATTACCTGAGGTTATACGGACCGGGAAACTGCATGGTAATTCCACGAATTACATTTTAAAACCCCATATATAGAAACAGAAAGCATGTTGCAGCCAGAGTCAACACAGTCATTCTCCTTTGAATGTAAAACGTCATTCCGCGATTTACAAACTGCCGGCGAAGCGGAAGATTCAAAATGACTGGTTTTGTGAATTCAAATGGCTAAAGTTAAGAAAATACAATCTTTATTGCCAATGGACTGGTGTATTGACAGCGGACGTGAAAATACTTTCACAGTGGGAAAATCTACTACAGCCGAAGAATTACTAGTTTTAAGTCGGTTCGAGAGAAGCTAATGAACATGGCTGAACCCCAAATGCTCATTCAGATAACTCTGCTCAGCCAAGTAAAGCAAGTGACATTGAGATTGGTTCATAGTCCTACTGTCATTACCTGTCTCTTTACCCTGTGCAATTTGTGGACAATTTGTGGATTTAATAATTACGTACTCAACTGCCTGGCTTAGTTTTCATAATGAAACTTTTTTTGTTTGATTTTTTAGACTTGTACTTCTGCACTGTACTTTGTTTTATACTCTTGAAAGTTGGAACTTGGTAGTGAAATTAAGTTTATATGTATCCAAGTGCTGAACACCACCAATATATATATACGAATATAAATCTAACTACGGAAATGAATAAACAAATAAAACAATGTGTTTTTAAGAATAAATGTATTTTGTTCTTTCTTAACTTTATTATGTCATTTATTTGATTTTCATGTCATGGCATGGCATTCGAATGTGTAACCTAGCCTATCAAAAATATTTAATTTGCAAAAAGACAAGCATATTATATAGGGGACTATGCTTGACATGCCGTCAACTGTTTTTCAGTTCACATGCAGTGGTTTGGTAACATTAAAATCCCATGCTCATAAAGCTTACAATTTTGGCTAATAAGTTACCATTTTGGCTAGTGATTTACTAATTTGGCTAATTAATTGGCTAATAACATCAAAACTCTAGCTAGGGCCCTGAGTAACATGCATGTAAAGAATTTGACCTTGGTTAAAAACTGTTTTGTGAATTGGTCACAGATCATCATCAGGAGGGCAATATTATTAGTTATTCAAGTTTACTTGGATTGAAATCGGAAGGATTATTATTATCATCTTTTTATTTTTCTTCTCCGTACTTTTGTTATAATAAAGTTACTATTTAATGTAACCACAATTTGTCCAGAACAGCAACAATCGCCGAGATAATTTTGAATTTTGACGTCATTTTTCCACCATTTTGATTGTTGTCCGGTCTTTGATGTATATTGTTGAACGCAGCTTTTTATGGAGAATAAGAATAGGTACGTGTAATTTGCTTTTTCCTAAGTTTAATGGTTATGACGTCATTTCCAGTCAAAGTTATGAAATGTGCCATATTTAGCAGTCACGTAGTAGAAAACCATGTGAATTACAATGATGAATTTTACGTGGGTAATAGTCCTACTTATGTACCATTTCCGCAGCCAAAGATTTCCACATCCAATTAATATTACAAGATGTCTGGGGCCTCAAATAAGAAAAAAAGTGCAATATATGAAGTTGCGAAATTTCAATAATTTTTAAAACCTGCTGCTATTTTTCTCGACAAATCTCAAGAATTATTATTGGAGTATAAGTTTACATTAAATGATAACATTTGATGTCATAATGAAATTACCAAACTATTTACAGGCCGCCAACTTGAAAAAATCCTTCAAACACCCAAAAGTAGAGAATGATTTATCAGAGGTCTGCAATAAGTACTGTATATAGCTTACAACTATAAAGGCAACCAAAGTTTGAAAAAAATTCAGGCAATTACGTAAGTATAAAAAAAGTTGAGTAAACACATGTTTTTTCTATCAAAACTCATTATTTCGGTTAATTTTAGATCTATTTCTATGAAAATTTACGATCTTGGATCGAAACCACGCCAAGGCACATTTTTTTTTTGGCAAATTCTTTTTTTTCGAACTCACAAATATGAAAGCAAAATGATATAGTAGTAGTCAGTGCTCAGGAATAAGATTTTAAAAACTTGAAAACTTTAGAATCGTTTCCGTCGGTTATGTTTTTTGTGAAGAGTTATTACACTGGCACAGGGATATCGACTAATTAAAGTCGATAAATGACCTTATGTTCTAGATCAATTCCCAGAGACAAGTTTCTAGATAGACCTGAATCTCCAGTTGTTCTGGATAACCTAAAGGCGCATCTCGAGAAAAGGCAATACACGTAACATGTAAATTGTGAAGATAAATATGTGGCAAATATGTAACACACATAGATATATTAGGTATGGGTTAAAATAAGCACAACCTGAAAAATGTATCGTTTAGAGTCAGTAGTAAACCCTTTGTAACATTATTTGATCATTATCCTTTTTGTGATTGTAACATGTCCTGAGGGCCTCTGGGGAGACCAGTTTTATTAACTGACAGAGTTGTAGTTACATGTATTGTATTCTCTATACCCTCAATAAATAAAGTTTTATATATTTATATATATTAAAGCGACTAAACAAACCTTCACCCATAGGGCTTGCACGCCATCATATGAGTGAAATAACCTGAAGTACAGTGTAAAACCCTAATCAAACAAACAAACCACTGAGAGGCTGTACATTTAGCATTTATCATACAGCTGTATATCTTTACTTCTCTTAATGTCTGTGAAAGAGAACATATGATCTCTGCATAGTATCTTCAAAATAATAATTTGGGTAATAGTGTTGAGGCCCTTATTAAATCCAATTCTTGCTCATTAACATTGACAAAAAGACACGACTCGACTCACTATGTGATGTGTTTATAAGAGATGCTTAACAAGAATTTGTGACGTCCTAAACGTAGCTACTTGCGGCTTATTGGGGATTACTACAGGATTAAAGGGGATTATACCCTTATTCACATACATGAGGTCGCATGCTTTTTACTGGAAGATTTGTGGTCAATTTAACAAAAGTGTTTCTGTATTATTTAAGTGTCTATTTTGTTCGATATTATTGTTGAGCACTTGCTGATTACGCCAAATAAATAACTAAATAAATATATAAACTAAAGTGTACAAGAATAATATAAAAAAAAATGTTAAATATTAAAATTTCTTTGCAGTTATGCTTTGTACTGGCAAAACTTGACATTTTTAGATTGTGTTTTCCTGCTGTTTTTTTTCTTTTTGTTGTTGTTGGAATACACCATATAAATGAATAACACCAATCAATGAATGTACTGAGTGTGTGAGGAAATTATACTTTTCCTGTTTTTGTCTGACTTAATCTTTCCTGCTGATTCTAATAATACAGCCTTAAATCAATAGATCCAACATGACTCTTCTGATTGATGTAGGAACTTGTGCATGTTTGTTTCTTTATACTTTTTTTCATTGGTTTATTTACAACCACTTGGATGAACAAATTGTAGTTATGCTCCCCCATCTTTAAATCTGGCTGTATTTTTATTCATAATGGTCCTGCAAAGTTGAAACAGTATGTGGGAGCCTCCTCTGCCCTGGTGCTCTCTGAGTTAACGGGCATCAGGAAGCTGATTTGTTCTGTTTTTTTGTCTTGTCAATGTATTGTGGCGTGTTGCCAGGTTCATTTCCTCCTCCAGTTGGGCTTACATATGAGTGAAAATAACCTTAAGTAAGGCATAAAACCCCAATCAATCAAACAAACAAACAAACAAACAAACAAGCAAAGGTGAAATATGCGATGAAGGTCACATATACAATTACTTGTACTATGAAGTTGATATATTATGTTTCCTATAAAAGTGTTGTATAATTGATTAACTATTAATCAACAATCATTTCTAGATTATTATCTCATCATCTCTGCTGTTTGTAAATCTGCTAAGAAATCTATATTTAATAAATACCCTACCTTGCCTATAATTTCAAATATAAAATTACTACTTTAGAAGCTATTTAAAGGACTTGCAGTTGTAGAGAAGCAGTATTGTACAGTAAACATAAAATTGTTTGTTAAGATGGAACAGTCCAAAAATTTCTAAACGATGACATTGATTTGTGGTTAAAATTATAGGTTATTTACAGTATATGTTAGTCTACCAGGATCTGAGCGGGTGGTTGGGTGAGAGCCCTGGTGCTCTCTGAACTTAGTGGCATCAGGAAGTCAATTTGTTGTGGTGTCCTGTTTTTCGTCCTGTCAATGTATGGTAGCGTCTTTTTGTTTGTGTTGCCAGCGTCGTTTAGAGTGGTTTCCGTCACTGATTGGGCTGACACGCCGTGATACGAGTGAAATAACCTTAAGATCGATGTAACACTCAATTAAACAAACAAACCAGGATCTTAACAAGATTCCTTACAATCTGAGGGGAGTGATTCGGTGGGTGGTTTCGTTGCCTTGGTGCACTTCAAGCTAAATGGCAACAGGAAGTCAATCTATTTTGACATAATGTTTGCATCCTTTTGATCCAGTGTATGTTGATGCCAGAAGCCATTTTCCTTCACCAATTGAGCTTGCACATCCTTATATCAAGACAAAAAGGTGTAGCATATGGCCTGATATACAAACACCCAGATTTTCAATTACGTGAAGCTGCTTGTTGGATATTAAAGGGGCATCAAGAAGCTGATTTGTTGTGTATCCTACATGTATAAGTCGTCCTGTAAATTGTCCTGTGTTCTTTTGTTTATTTCTAGTGTCTTTTACAAGCCGTCATGTGAGTAAAAATCTTTGTGTAGGACGTTAAACCTTGATTCCACAAACGAACAAAATCATGTACATGTAAGAATATTTTAAAATGTTCATCCTGAAAAAAAAAAACCTTCCTTTATTTACTTCTAGGTTGGTCTACCTGCATGAAGATCCACATGTATCTATCAAAAGTGTAATTTTAGAGCAGGAAAATATAAATTCTTCAAGATGTTCCAAATCTCGTTAATTTTAATTAGACGAAGGAAGAAGGGAAGAAGTGTTTCATATAGTTAGGTCCATTAAAGTATAACGTAGACTTTAATTTGACGACTCTTCAGCAGCCAGCATGTCGTCCTGTTTCTGGATTTTTTTGGGCTATTAATTCAACCTCATGTAATGAAAAAATCTGAGTTGACGTAATCAAGTGATCTAGATAGACAGATCTCTGTTCGCCACAAGTGCGTAATCCATCAATTCAACCTGCTGGTTTTTAGCCTCAATGTCAACTTAATCTTCGAGAAAAAACTCAATATCTTTAATAATCTTTTAATTGACATGGGGGATTAGGTGCTAAAACTCTGATAAGTAACTTAAAAGACTGTAGTTATACCAACTTTGTAAATTTTAGATTGTTTTTGTTAATTATAATAGTTAACCAAGGCTTTTCAACTATTAAAAAAAATTGATCTGGTTGTCGGTTATAAAATTATAATATTTTGACAGACACAATTTTAAATGAAAACGCTTATTTGAACAATTCTTAGCTTTCTGTTTCAGGTCAAAGCATCTTTCGATATTAAAATTTAACAAAATTATACACAATTCTGTATGTATCTTCTTAAAACCTAAATATTCTAACCACATTTTTAGAATGAAGACAAGGATTTTAGGGGTTAAATTTCACAAAGAATTTGTGAGACACAGAAAAGCTTTTTATTTTTCATCTTCATTTAGGAACATGTATATGATAATCTTTAGATGTGGGTTAATACTATCCATTTTGTGGTTAAGATGGTTGGTTGTAGTGCGTGGAAGTTCAAAGGTTAAATATAGGCACATTTAACCACTACCTTTACTTGATTTCAAAATAATTACAAGGTAAATTTGTGGTTACAATTGAGCAAATTATCACTTCAATTTAATTTAAAGTATAATAAAAACTTTTTTTTAATGGGTGTGATTTGTTTTAAAGATAATCCATAACCTAATGTGTTACTTCAAATACTAAGAATCTGATTGGTCTATGATCATGCTTATAATTCTAGTAATGATGTTTGTTGGAGGGAACATGCGAAGTATCACATAGTCAGTTTGGTAATATCAGTTGAGCCGTTATAATGAATAGCCAATATGTTTGCAAATATTATGAAACAAAAGTGCACCGTCAGTCTTTTAACTGTAAATGAACGGATTGTCTTTGCTGTGTGTGTGCTGACCTTACTGTGCTGTGCGTCACGCCATTTGAATAAGATGCACTGCCCATTTAGAAAGGGCATATATTCTTTACGTTATTCTATGTGACGTCTTTGGAAGATTGTCAGATGTCTATATTCTTAACGTCATTCTATGTAACGAAGATGGTCATATTGTCAAGTTAGTATGAGGTGCCTGTACAATCTAATACAAAATCCTAAGGGGATAACAATTGACCACTTTGATTACAAACAACTTACTCTGAGGGTAATAATTGTTTAATGTTCAAAGATTTGTAAGTTTCCAACAAACACTGAAAATGAAAGTAGTCCTATACGTACTGTTGAGTATGATGCTAAACACCAAGTGAATAAATAAATAGATCAATCCAGTATTAGGTTTTTACCATTTTCTATTTTAACTCACATCTCAGTTTTAATTTTAATAAAGGGTGTCGTGGTGTGGCAAAAATACTCCACATTTCTGCCAACATTGTTGAAACCTGCAAATATATTGCTAGCAAACTTACATGTAATTGAGGACAGCATTATATTCATATATTATATGAAGGCTGAATTAAAGACAAAGACAAAAGTCTACTAATGAATAGAACAGTCATTTATAATGTCAACAGGGTAACAACAATCAATGTAAATCAATTGCCATTATTTATTATCTGTTCCGTTCAAGAAAAATCAAAGGGTATGTACATTTATAGAATTTTTGTAGAATTTTTACTGAAAACGTGCAACCTCTGCCCTTTTGCTCTCGGTGCTATAAAGGGGCATCAAGAAGCTGATTTGGTGGGGCTTCCTGTTTCGAGCCCTGTCCTTACCCTGTGTTGTGTTGTTTCTCTCACCAGGAGGATGGTGTCCTTACCTATTTGGACTCGACACTGGCAAGCCGTCATATGAGTAATATAACTCCTTGCATAAAACTCAATCAACCAAACAATATTTCCTGATATTTTGAAATAAAGCCACATTTTTTATTCTGATCCAGTAAGGCAGTAGAAGTCTTATGTATGGCTATTTGGAAAATTAATTTATTTCTGTATTTTGAGGAAAAATCTGAGTTTCTATTTTCTCATAAAAGCAATGTTATTTATGTGTATTACCTACAAAAAATATGAAAAAAGTGGTACTTTTAGCATCCCTGCGTTTGAGTGTTACATGTAAACACTACATTGGAGAGAATTTGGATCGCACCTACTATATTCCCCGCTAGCTCGCCCTCTTAACTCATATCCTTAGATGTAGCACTGAAGAAACATTATCATTCGAACGAAGCTAAAAATTTAAGTGACTTTACATGATTTAGGGGTGTTACAATATCTGCCTACAGTTGGAATACACCGCTGTCATATAAATGAAACACTCGTGAGTATGGCGTTAAACACCCGTCAACCAATCATGTCATGCCACGCTGATAGATTGTTTGTCTTCAACTAAAGGTCCATTTTTATTGGCGGAAGGTTATAAAAGATTTTCTTATGCTACATTTCATGGCTTACAAATAGAATGACTTACACACAGTCTGCATGTAAAGTTGTTAGATTTATATTCATATATATATTGGTGGTGTTGGACACATATCAACTTAATTTCACTACCAAGCTCCAACTTTCAAGATTATAAAACAAAGTACACTGCAGAAGTACAGTCTAGTACCAAAACAAGTTTTATTATGAAAACTAAGCCAGGCAGTTGAGTATGTCATTATTAAATCCACAAATTGTCCACAAATTGCACAGAGTAAAGAGACAGTTAATAACAGTAGGACTATGAACCAATCTCAATGTCACTTGCCTTATTACTTGGCTGAGCAGAGTTATCTGAATGAGCATTTGGGGGTTGAGCCATGTTCATTAGCTTCTCTCGTACAGACTTAAAACTAGTAATTCTTCGGCTGTAGTACATGTAGATTTTCCCACTGTGAAAGTATTTTCACGTCCGCTGTCAATACACCATTGGCAATAAATATTGTCTTTTCTTTACTTTAGCCATTTGAATTTACAAAACCAGTCATTTCGAATCTTCCGTTTCACCGGCATTTTGCCAGTAGAAACTTTCATTCGCCAATTTTTACATCCGTTCGCATTTGGCGAGCTGGCGAATGGGTAGCGAGGGCCCTGTATTAGTACAAGTCTTGCAGAGTTTATATAACAAAATGATTACATTGAATGAACCAATGAAATCTCATTATTTTGTTACAGTCAATAAAACTATTAACTTAATCATAATAAAGCTGAAATAATATCTATACCAACATGACTTTTGTTTTCAGACCTTTCCTTTTTCTCTATTACTCTAGACTGATCTGTGGAACCACTGGCCTCACAGGTGGTCTGTGGAACATTCTCTCTGACTTATTTATATCTTATCAGTGGCTGTGTCCACTATGTCAGTTAAAGATAACTGTTAGTAGACTTTCAGTATTTATCCATCTAACACATGTTTGACATCTACACCAGAAAGTAGATAAGTAGTTTTTAAGCTATAAAAAGTGATAGAAATTGTGGCCATGTACCTTGTGTAGTTTAATACATGTATCACATCTGGTTCTTAATACACACTGATAAGTAATGTTTAGATTTAGTAGACTATGATGTAGATTATGAAGTAGAATCAGTTTGAACTACCATGTATTGTCACACGCAGTAGGAAATATTTCAGTGTGGTCTTCCGTTTTCTATTAGGTATTGTATTTTCAGGTTTAAATCACAAATGTCTCGCGTAACAAACACTCCTGATCATGTTTTGTCAGGTCGTGTCGATCAACTCACATGTCTGTCACATTGATAAGTGACATGCAAGCTATGAGCAATACGACCATGTTATTGCCCGGTCGATTAAAATCAGACTTCCTTCCAGCATGGGGTCTCTCAGGCCTCTAAACTTATCAACATTTATATCATAGGATCACCCCCTTCTTAACATGGACTTTTTTTTACTTCCTCATTTTGCAAGCTACTTACAACAAAAAGTAATTAACACTTTGCGTGTGAGTGACGTTGTTGGAGAAATATTCAGGTCCCCTTTTGAGAGAAGAACATTTTTACAAGAATTGTAATATTCTTCTCACTGACTTATTGGTCCATCTGGACTGGTTAGACAAAAAACTCTTTGTGGTGAAAACATGCATGGGCTGTTGTTTTCTATCCTGCATCAAACAGTACTTTAACAGTACTTTTTTTCATTAGGAAATATAGCTGAGCAGGCTATATTCTGGACTATAAATTTTTCTGTCACTGTGGACAGGGGCTCTCTTTGACGTTGTGCAGTCAAGTGCTGCACGTGTTTGTTTATCTGTGTAAAACTGTGGTGTGGTTGAGGTTAGTGGAGTAATACGGGATCAATAGAGGATTTAAACATTAGGAGGCCGTTCGTCATCACACCTCCCTAATCTAAGCCCTGTCATCAGCCCAGCCGAGAACAGAAGAATCAGCGTTAAAAAATCCCGGCTTTGGGACATAACGGCACATTAAATCAACGCTATCTGTATTCCCCAGGGAGATCAGTTTGATACGCTAAAATGCTCCTATCGTTTTGTTTCTGCTTTCAAGACGGGTGAATTGTCATAGTGGAAGACCTTGTAATTACTGTCTTGTCTTGGGTGACAAAGAATCCCCAAGAACGTAAGCTGATCGTTTTACCGAAATAGATCACAAACAGGCACTTCATAAATCAACGAGGAGTTTGTAGCAGAGTTGAGACAGAACATTTGTTGTCTCTTCCTTGTTCATGTCACCTGACTTAAGGATATCTTTCCGTGGATGCAAGGACAGCCGTCTAGACTGTGTGTGACTTAGCGTGCGGATTTCAGTCAGTCTGCTCTTGTTTGTGCAGAATTTGTAAGGTATCTCCAGTGAGAAACATTGGATTTTGAAACCATTTCTTTTCTTGGAGGCAATTGAGAACAAAACAGCGGTAAGGTGCATTGATCTCTTTCAGTCTTGCTTATGTAACTCTTTATGTGCTTTTGTCAATGGTGAAAATTGCTTAATTTTTCGTTCCACCTCATTGTGGAGATAAGTGAATGGAGGAGCTAGCCGATTCGAGCAGGAAAAGCAAAGCTGCAGGTGAGGCTTGTACTAGATGCGTGTGATTGCCGCTTTCTATTCAGTCCAAGGGCTCTGTTATATTGCCTATTGATTGTTACATCTTGTAAGCTATACATTGGCTTTAGGAGAATACAGTGATCAAGTTCCTCTCAGGCTGGCATCCAGCCATCAATCAAAACGGTTTTAAACAAGGAGCGTCAGATTAAGCTGCTCTCAAGTTATGCATGGCCTTAAGTTTATTTCTCAAGTTTATTTATAAATTAGTCACCGTCTGGCTAGCAAATTACTTAGACATTAATGATTGCCCATTCACATTTCTTGTGTGTAATGAGCTTTTAGAATCACATCTTGTAAACCATGCCTTGGTTGCCTTTCCTACTTTTGGACTTGAATCCGGTATCCAGACAAACAGACTATCCCAAGGTGGGGTTTTAGATATAAAGAAGCTTTGCTAACTAAAATCCTTATTGATTACCTGTTGGGAGAATTCTATCTGCAAGTCTCGTGGATAGCTTGAAAAAGTATCGTTTAACCTCAGTGTTGTGATTGTGAGAAGTGGACGCAGTTGTGTTGGTTTCATTTTGGATTTTTGTGTTGTTGTTGAAATTGGTCACATGATTATAAAATTTCTTAAATCAAAATGAGCTTGATTATTGTTGCTTTTCTCGAAATTTTCATCAATACTATCACTGGTGTTTGTGTCTTGTGGTGATAAGTAAAATAAAAAAAACGGTGCTAAAGTCTTGAAAACGGTGCTAAAGTCTTGAAAACGGTGCTAGAATCAGCACTGAAAAGCTTCTCCTGGATTTGAGATATTCTGTTACCTGAAATAATATTGAAATCTCATAATTGGAGGTTATGGGATTGAAATTTTAAAATTCCCATTATGTGAAGATCTTGCGGCCTTTTTAACTCACTTTTGGCCTTTTCAAGAACATTGTTCCACAGACTTTGAGACAATCGTAAGAATTTGGACATCCTGATTATAAATTTCACATACCTCATATTTTGAGATCAATGTCTTTACACTGAATATACCTTCCCATCTTAAGAAGTTGGACGTCTGATTGAAAATTCCCATCACTCATATTTTGAGACCAATGTTTGTATACTGAATATACCATCGTAAGAATTTGGACGTCTTGATTGAGCTTTTCGCACTATCTACTGTAGATGAGCGGGACAAATAAACCGCCGGCAAGACGCTCTTCTCAGCCCTTCTTCTCCAGCGTAACTATTAAGGCAAAACATTCACTGACTGTACTATCCAACATGCTAAAAGTTGAAGTGGACTATGAAACAAGATCCCGCTCTAGCATCGCCTCCATCTTTGAAGATCTGGTCAGTCTACGGAAATCGTTTCTACACAAAGATTCGGATGCTGCGGTAATATTCCATTATTTTCTTAACTTTTTTGTCTGATTTGTTTCATTGTTTCAGTAATAGAACATGTTCGATTTCAGAAGGGTTCTCTTCTCGCTAGATTGCTTATTATGGAAAAGTTTGACAGAAGTGTGTACAACGTTGGCCAAGGGGTGAATTATGCACACTAGTTTCGGGTTTTTATTTGTTTGTGGTCATAGTTAAATTATAAGGAAAGTACATTGTGCTGTGTACTTGGAGATCTGTTGGAAAAAGAAAAGAAAGATAAATGGTTGTACATGCAGAATGTGATTGTTATAGTCATATTTATTTATAAGCATTAGGGCATTTGTCTCATCATAAAGTAATTGGGTTTTTGAAAACGAAAATGTGATAAAATGATTTGGTGCCCATCCTGTTGTGTGATCTTTATCTTTTATTGTAAGACTGTTTACTGATTAAATTCTCCTGATTATAAATGAGAAGAAAGAATAGACAAATTTATCACGTGAAAAAAAAGACAGAAAATATTGAAGATTAGAATGAATTATTAGAAGAAGTACGACAGTTATTTAGACAAAACTAATATAATTTGCCTTCCTCCAACATAAAGCTTCAGCGAATCCGTATTACATTCTCATTTATCCACCCTCATGAAAATGGCCTATTAATACCTGCACTTAGTGACCTTTCCTTTGACCTCCCATCAATCTGAAATTTTTGTTTGCAGCTTCTTCATTATTTCCAGATTATAGCATAATTATTTTTTAATGGCCATATGCCCATTCTTCTGCAGTAGAGACAGGCTCGGTTTTTAGGGGTTCATTTACATGTATAATATAATCTGCAATATCCAGTTTTTCAGATTTTGCCTTAATAAAATACATGTATATACCCTAAATCCCCAACAAACTTGACAGACAAGGCACAAGTTTGAAGTAATTTATTGAATTTATAAACGTGAATTGGCAGTTAGAACTAAAATCAACTCCTTCAAGATTGGGTTTCTACACTTGTTAGGCTTTGCTTAACATGTAGTTTTTGTTAGGTGGTAAACGGTCAAATTGATTAAGGATTTAGAATATGCTACATAAAAGGTCCAGTGTTTTGATATAACATCAACAAGAGTCATAACATATAAGAATTCCAAGGTTATTTTAAAAGCTTTCCGTGTGTGGGTGCTATTTCAGGAACAATAATAGATTGTCTTCTTTTTCCTATAAAGCTATAAGCATGTCATGTGAGTATACGCACTTTAGTGAAATATTTGGTAAATATTTTTAAGGAACATATACTTTGGTTTATTTCCTGGAAATTTTAACATAAAGTCTGGCGTGACTGTGCAAAATATAAATATATATAATTCTTACAAAATACATGTTACATGTATTGCCTTTTCTCCAGATGCGACTATAGGTTATCCAGAACAACTTGAGATTCAGGACTATCTAGAAACTTGTATCTGAGAATTTATCTAGAACATGAGATTATTTATCGGCTTTAATTAGTCGATATCCCTGT
>JAVFBZ010195416.1:0-14195 GCA_032466195.1 Katharina tunicata | reverse complement strand
TACAAGTATCAAGCACTCCCCCAACCAAAAAGTTTAGAAAGGATAATTGTGTGCAAAGCCAATTGCTACAGACCTTAAAATCCATTGAGCACAGAGGTTGACAGTTCTTTATTATTTGGGAAATATGTTTCAAGTGAAATCTTAAAAGTCTAGGACCTACGTAAACAACAAGAACTCAAAATAAAAATACAGCAGCTGATTTTTAAATACCAATTTGATCTTTAAGGTCTATTTTTGGCGTCCACAGTTAATTTTCTGACAACGTGCTTCATGCCCTTTTCCTTATAAATCAGATTTAATATTCATGAAAGGTTGTAAATAAAATAGCATATTGCAGCTATTTTATTTCAATTTTATTTCAGTCAACATGTTTTGTTTACTATTTTTATGTCAATACAGTATTTTGTTCAAAGTTGTTATTCAAATTTAATATTTAAAGTGTTATGTGTATAGTATGTATATAGTAAATAATAATAAAAGTATCAAATGTTTTTATCACGTTAAGATATCATCTTTCTTGTGTATAATATAAGTATTTTAGATATCATTGAAGGCCTTATTGAGGATAAAGCAACGTCCTTTTTTATTTATTTATTTATTGATTATATTATTTTACCTTCAAATATTCGTCGTGTAAAGATAGGCATATGGCCTGGCACACATCTGGAACAAATCCACAAATTGTGTTCTTTGGAATCCTGTAGAGGTACTCCAATGACCGGTATATATCTCCTGAAACAAATCAACCTTCAGGTTAAATGAAACGGACATGCATCATATACAATATAGTCGAAAGAAAGTTTAGAGGCGGCTAGGTGTAAAAATAGAGTGACGGTATGAGAGATTTAATAACTGATGTTTAACGTTGTGCTAACGTGGAGAGAGAATAAATTGAAGTATATGTACCTGCTAAATGAAATTAACCTGCTAGATTTTATCAAAATTATACTTTATTTATTTGTTAATATGTTTTAAATAAAATAAAGGTCAAATTATAAATGAATTATAACTAAAATCAAATAATTTTCTTGTGGAATTATGCTTACGTTGGATAACGTGAAACACTTACCTGTAGCTAGATATCTTAATGTAATTGATAACTTTTCTCCTGGACTAATTGCCAATCTCATTGGTGTATCCTTCTTGGAAATTGCAGGTGATATGCGGTGCAATAAATTTGTAAAATTATGTTTACTCATTCTGAGAAAATTGGAAAAGGCCCTGGTGTCCTCCAGTTCTAATTCTTTCATTAAGGAATTATAACCACCAAAATCCACGCGTCTTTGTAACCAGGGCCTGACCCAACATGATCTCCTTCTCTGCATGCTATCTATTTCGGTGGATAAGGCGGCTATTGCTGTACATTCCAACAAGTCATCCTCGTCACTGTCATATAGGTACGTCATTTTACGCTTAAGAATACTATGACGTCAAAAATTGCATGCAACTCACGGTAGTGTGAACGCCGCGTTGTATGCAACTGAGTTGCATGCAACTTGTTGATGCAACATGTTTGTACAACTAATTGCATCGTGTGAAAGGGCCTTTAGGTATATTGTTTCGTGCCTTTGGTAGTCTTATAGCTCAGTATTTTAGTTACTCCACTATAAGACTAATTGTAGGAGACAAGATGATTGCTTATAATCATGCATGTTTAACCATAAATGTTTTTGCTGTTTTCCTAATGTACTTTCAGATTATGGAAGATCGATTAAGTATTGAAGCAGATCAGTTCTGCAATGCATTTGTGGCATTTGTGACATGGTGACGGGCACGGCTGACCATCCCTGTGCCTTTTGTTCGACCTGCACTTTAGAAGAGAGGTGCGATAGGTGTCTGTCCTGGTCGGACGAACTGTTTCAGCGCTGGCTGGAGCAACGTTCCCCTTCGTTGTCTGTCGTCCAGCCGGATCCACGTGGCTCCTTACAGGTGACAGCCCGACTCCCGTCGGCGAATATATTACCAAGAAGGAGCTGGATGCTCGCTTTGACACGCTGTACGTTGCGCTTGGAATTAAACTTCCTGCTGCACGCGCTGTCAATTCTGACGCATCGCTTGGGTCCACAGCCCCCCATTTGGTGGGGGCATTGTCACCTGCCCGTTAGGCAATTGCGGGCAGACTTCATGAGCGCTGACTTTCGCAGCCATGCAGATTTAGTGTTGATGGGAGGCTGATGCGCGCTAACTATGCCGCTCCCGAGTCTCAACTCGGTGATGCGAACCTGAAGCTTGCCTCCAGCTCGGGTTTAGCAGCTGCTCGTGCATCCTTAGATGCTAGAGTGAACAAGTCCACTGCAGAGCCTACGGTTGTTGCCGAACGACCTAAGCACAGTCCAACACCCAGACTCTCTGTGCGGGTTGTTTCTGCATAGGGTGGCTGTGAGAGGGAGGGTGCTGCGGCACCAGATACTCTCCATGCCTCTGGTTCGGTTGAGGTCACTAGTATGGGACCATCCACCTCCACTGGATCAGGGAAGCATGTCAGCCCTTGGTTTCGCCTGATGGGTGACCTTGACCAGTCATCTTCAGAGGAAGACTATCCGTCTGTGCAGGACAGTCTTCTGGAAGAGGCGGACATGGAGGTCGACCCAGCACCCCAGCATGCCGTCCGCTCTGGGCTGGGTAAGGAGATCCCTGCAGTCGAGAGGTCGACTGAGTTAGGCTGCTTATGCGCGCAGGCGCAACAGCAGGTTCCCGCAGGGCTGCAGCTCCTAACGCCAGGCCTTCTTGCCCCTTGAACAAGGGCACTGGTGTATGCTGCCGAGGTTTGTGAAGTTTCCACCAATCCCCAGCAGCAAGAACCCACAAGAGATTCTTTGACAGGGAATCCTCCTCCTAAGAGGCCGGAGCTTCCCGGTTTGCAGCTTGATCCCTTTGTGGATCAGGCTTCTGAAACTTTGTCCGTGGGTTCTCAAGGTCAGCGTAGGCACACTTAGAGAACAGCCCCCCGTCGGTTTAATGAGCTCTTTTGAGGCCCCCCGGCTGAGGTCAAGAGGCTGGAGAAGGCTTCAAGAGTGGGATGACAGTCCGCATTCTTTCTAACTGGTCGCATACATCAAGAGGATTTTTTCCTTCTGATCCTACCCGACGATCGGTAGAGATTGAGCTCCGAGTGGCGGAGTGTTCGGCCAGGGCCGGGTTACGAACACTTAGCCACCTATTGCACCTGACACATGCATCACATGTCGCTGCTCTTCAGCGAGTGGCTGATGATGCTGCGTCACAGCTTAGGGCCATGGGGTAAGATTATCCTCCACCCATGGTTAAGCCAGCGGGTGAGGGTGCACCGGTGACGGTGCCCCAACCTGAGCCAGAGTTTTTCCAAGCCATGCAGATGACAACTGCCTCTGGCTTGGATCTACTGACTCTGGTAATTGCCCGGGTGCAGTTGGCCAGGCATAGACTTTTCCTGGTTGAGTCTCGCCTCGGTTCAAAAGATCATTCGGCGAATTTGATCGACTTGCCTTTTGGTACAGACGAACTTTTCGCCGACGGACTCAAGGCCTACGCTGCTGAAGGTCACGCAGACGCTCAGCAGTTCGAGTCCATGGTCAAACAACACCAGTCCCTTGCTAAGGGAGGGAAACGGAAGCCGACCGCCTCCAAGCCACAGTCTGCTAAGTCTTCGGGTGCAGCACCCAAGAAGGCTAGACATGGGACCCGGGGCAAGGGAAAGGGTAGGGGGAAGTTGTCAGACTCCACCAAACCTGCTGGTGTGGGCAAGCGGCAGGCCTGACATCTCAGGCCAGTCTTCCACCACTCTGGATACTGGTCCCCTTTTTACTGTAGAAGTAATAGGGGAAGCCCGGATTTGGCAATTCTTTGTCAAAAAACGGAAGTGCCGGGAGGAGGCCGTCTGAGCGCATTTGCCCATTGCCCAAGTGGTTTGCTCAGACAATTTGGTAAGGCACATAATTGTGGACGGTTATCGAATGACCTGGTCGAGTCCAGCAGTTCGACCGCCACTTACACGGGCTCCTCTGGTGACCCCTCTACCTCATTGTCCGGAGGTAGCCTTGCTGACAGCAAAATTTGTCATTCGCGAGGTTTTGGATCTCTCTCGAGATCCGGGGTTCTATTCCAGAATGTTTCTAGTATCCAAAAGAACAGGGGGATGGCGACCAGTTCTAAATCTACGCCCACTCAACCGTTACCTACGAATTGAAAAATTAGAAATGGAAACTTTTCGATCAGTGAGAGCCAGTCTGCGGACAGCCATGTGGGCAACTTCAATAGATTTGAAGGACGCATACTTCCATATTCCAATTCACAAGGAATCCAGGAAATATCTACGGTTCGCCAAGGATGGCCGAATATGGGAATTCCAGGCTCTTCCGTTTGAAATCACATCGGCACCTCGAATATTTACCCGAGTGGTGGATGCCCTCACAGTCTAAGGAGGAATGGTGTGGACATCAGCACATATATCAACGGTTGGCTGATCAAGGGCACGTCCCAAAGTCCGTCGCCCAGTCAACCAGACTGACCATATCATTGGCTCTAAAGAGCGGATGGATAGTCAACCTGTCAAAGTCGGCACTGAACCCTTTACAGGTGTTTATTCATCTGGGTGTACAGTTCGACCTCCTCCGAGCGCCCTGGAAATGTTGGAAGATATATTGCAAAAGTTTTTGACTTCCCGATTTCTTGCGCCTTTTAGGCAGGTTAGTCAGTCTGGGCGAAGTAGTACCATACGGTCCACTGCAACGCAGACCAATGCAAATGTATTTGATGTGTTTCTGGAGGCCGAGCACGGGTCATCTGTATCAGCCAATACCGATAAAACCGTCTCTTTTACCAGCCCTGCGTTCTCCTCTGCACCCACCAGAGGCGGAAGCGGTCCTTTAAGTGTTAGACCTTTGGTCGACACCTCATGTCGACCTGTTTGCCACCGAGAGCAACACAAAGCTCCCAGTGTATGTGAGCCTGTTCCCGGATCCTGCGGAATACGCCGTGGATGCTCTGTCGGTTCAGTGGATGGGGATGTATGCTTACGCATTTCCCCCGGCATTCTTGTACCAAACGTACTACACAAGATAAGGACGGAACCCTGTGTAGTGGTTCTGATAGCTCCTTATTGGCCTACAAAATCCTGGTTCTGAAGCCTACTCGATTTAATCGTGGACTTTCCTGGGTTTCTACCATATCGTCCAGACCTCCTGACACAATGCCAGGAACGTCGGGTTCACAGCAATCCGGGGATGTTCCGCCTGACTGCCTGGAAGCTGTCATCAAAGGGCTTTTCTGAACAAGCTGCCTCTATCATGGTACAATGTAGAAGGCCCTCCACCAGACGGGTTTATAACAGTAAACTCAGTCTGTACTATGAGTGGTGCAAGCAGGCAAATAAGAATCCCTGTCAAACCACTATAAATGAAGTAGCAGATTTTTTCCTATTTTTATTCGAAGAAAGATCTCTGCAGCCTGTTACCAATTCAGGCTACAGATCAGCTATTGCAACTATTCATCCTGGATTTCAGGACGGCTCCAGAGTTACTCAGAGCAAACCTCTGGATGATCTGATCAAAGGAATGTTTCACCTTAGATCTCGGGTTAAGAAACTTCCGCTCGCATGGAACTTGGACTTAGTGTTAAATGCACTAACCAGACCACCATTCGAACCTATGAATTAAGATCTTGACCCTTAAGACTGTATTTCTGGTTACAATAGCCTCAGCCAAAAGATGCTCTGAGATTCATGCCGTATCAGCTGAGAATGATCGCCTTGTTTTTACAGGCGAGGGCATGCTGCTTCTCGCATCCAGGCCCGACAACTCTGTACGACCTTCCGATCTGAGTAGCTCGGGGCCGTGTGAAAAGTCCATAAAGAAGCAGGCCACTCGAACAGCGCAGGGAAAACAATCTAGCTTACCTTCCTCGTAGCTGTTATGCATACATCTGTAAGTATACAATGGGTAGCCTGGTATTTTATGTACCTTTATTTTGTGACGACTGTTACTCTCTCCAGGATATCCTTTCCTCCCTCTTCTTCCCCTTTGGTGGTGATTGAGGTGGAGTTTTATCACATCATATCTACTATTAAGTTGCTTATGTTGTGCTGGTCGTCACCATCTTTGGATGTCCTCCCGCCATTTGGGGTTCCCACATATTCGGTTTTCCCCTAATAGTTACGTTATTAGTGTAATTCATTACTAAGGTAAGTATATGAGGCATTGAAATAGAATATGTAGGGTTTTTGTAAACCAACATTCTATGAGATGCTCCAATTCTTACCTTACGATCCCACCTCCCACCCTCAAACATCCTTTTATTGGATTGGGAGTACTTCTCTTGGCATAATTTTAGGCTTATAGACAGAAAAAACTGGAGATCTCGCCCGTGGCGGGATTTGGGGCGAGAATAGTGAGGCTATAGAGGAGGACTACTTTCTCTATGCGTGATTTGTTGGGCGATAGACTATCTCCTAATAGTTACGTAATTAGTGTAATTACGTTACTAAGGTAAGTATTGGAGCATCTCATAGAATGTTGGGTTACAAAAACCCTACTCAATTTTTCTTACACATTATCGGTTAATGTATCATTAAAGGTGATATATATCAAAATCAACATCTACCAATACCATTCTACTGTGTTCCTTGCCAACTAATAAATAAATCATTCAAATCCAATGAAGGCAGAACGATCTTGTTGTAATGTTTTAGTATATATGTAGTTCAATAATTCAATACATTCCATAATATGCATCCCGTGCTACCAGTTTGAAAGTGTTTGCTAAGAAGAAACAGGATCTTGCTAATGTGGTGTCTAGTTAGGTTATTTTAAATGTCTTTATTGCGCCAAAGTAAACATCATATGTAAAAGATCAAGGTCATGGTTACTATAAATTGATGTTTTGCTTACATTTTGAAGCCTTCATTTTCAATCAAATTTCGATTAAATTTCACTCAATGGTAAAGCATTAAAATCCCTTGAACAAGTTCATGTCACCTAGATCATAGGTCAAGGTCATTGTAACTATAAATAGAAATTATAAAAGTATTTTTCTTACATTTGCTTTAACCGTCCACAGGTACTTACATGTATGTATACAGTGTATGTAATCTGGTTCAACTTCAGTGTTCATTATTGACCACAATTGGTCCTTGAATTCATTTCCGGGCGTATTATGTACCGCTGACGGTCCTCTTGTTTTCTCTTCATCCCATGATATTTATATCCGGGTTTTGTCTTCCTGTAAAGGCTACAATGTTCAGGATCTAGCTGAAGAGAATTACTCTTTGCAAATAAAAAAAGAGTGGAAAAAGATTGTCTGCTGTCAATACAAAAACAACATCTCAATGTTTGCATGAATATAAAGATGGATGCATGCGAAAATCATCACAGTTATGTTTCGGTGTCACTTTATGCATTTTGCAAACTCAAATGTTACAAAACTACCATAAAAGTGCACACAATGAATAAAGTAAATATATTTGGAAAGCAAGTATGTTCACCCATGCTTAAAGTAACATACGCACTCAAAAGTTCTGAATTTTGCACTATCACAGGATCTCATGAAAAATTGATATTTTTCTCAAGAACTACAAGTTAGAGGCTTTCCAATAATTCCATCATCAAATTTGTAGGTTTAAGAGTTTTTTAATAACTAAAAAACTAAAAAAAGAAAATTCTGTCAGAATTTTTATTTGGAAATGTGTCAGTCTGCTTAATCCATTAATCATTATACCGCCATTATGCGCTTAATGTGTGATCATGTGACTCATGTAATATACTGATATAAAAAATATGAAAGTCTCAAACAATTAATTAACTGTAACAAGCAATGCCAATTCATATCGACAACAAGTGGAACAGGATGTTAGCAAGTTAATTAATACGCATGGATTTACTTTTCCTAGTTTATCCCAACTGTAATTTATGTGAACAGCTCAATGGATAATTTACAGCATTGTGCTTATGCTAACCTAGAACTTAGTTAATTACTTAATAAACAAAACTTTGCAATCTCAAATGACCATATAACCTTAATTGATTTGTGAGATGGTCCCTTTTATCTTTATGCATGTCATCACCTAATTATTTGGTCCTCATTTAGCAAGCAGCATTGCTAATCACAGTTAGTTTTCCATAATGATACCTGTTATCCCTTTATAGTTCATATCACACCTTAGAAAAGCTCATAGGCCTTATAACATGAAGTTTACTAAACTTTCATAAGAATGCATATTAGCGTTACAGCATACACCTGTACTGTCAATCAATTGTACATTAATAATATATTATAACAGTATCCTACATAAAATAGTCGTACCTGTACATCCTGGATACTATAACATACCTTCTCAATTAGGTATTTGAAGACACACCTTCATATCTGTTGCTGTTTCAAGCAAACAAATACAAAATACTTTCATCATAAATATGTCTACATCTGCATAAATTGTTTATAAACTAGAAAATGTCATACAACAATAAATGTCAAACTACATATGTTCAATAAATATCAGAAACAATAAACAGCCATAAACTGCAGTAATAAGAATTATTTAATTTCATCACTGACGAAACTGCCAAAATCTCAAAACAGAGTCTCTTCATTTACATTCAGTGTTGATGAAAGCATGTGACCATGAGCCATGGCTTAAAATAGAACACAATCGGCGACCATGCCTGCAGTGTCTTGCAGCGAAAATTGCCCAAAACAATACTTTACACGTATTTTACAAACTTTAAAGTGTTACAATCGTTTTCTATAGCTATTCATACGTAATACTGACAAAAGTTTATTAGTTACAATCATGAAAATATAGATTTCAACCGACCTGCATCACAGGCGACTATTGTGCAGCGAGCGTTTCAAGAAAAAGGGGGAATTCCACTGTGACATCAGTCACATGTGCTAAAACTTGCTTTGGGGGTTGTTTCTAATATTCGACATGTCACATACACCCCTGCCAGAAATTGATGATGTCCTCATGATGACTACAGTATATAACTTCCAAGTGAGGACATTAAAAAGAATAATATAAATATATACATGTAAGAGCGATGTGAAACACACTCTTTTCAAGAATTGAACGGGGCAATTTAAATGGATTAGAATGGAAGCCTGCTGTGGATCGCTTTGGATATCTTGCTTGAGTTTCCTCAAAGTCGGAATTGTCAGTGTCTTGCTGGAGGTTTTGTCTGTGATTAGTATAATCCACTTGATTAGTTCCATTATCAAATCCAGGTTGTAAGATAATAATCTGTGGACCTTCCTGATCCATTGGATCCTGACTTAGCACTATTCGAGTTTGCTCTTCATGGGGCTGTCGTTTAGGAAATACAATAACTTTATCACAAGGTAATTCTATAGGTGTGATTTCTCCTCAACCCACTCATCTGACTGCTCCTGTTCCATTCGCTGGTTCAACAGCATAAACTCCATCATGGTATTCCATTATCTTGAAGATCTCTGGTCCAAATTTATCAGCAATCTTATGCCTGCCTTTGGGATGAACACGAACATATACCTGAGTCCCAGCCTTGAGTGGATTATTCTTGTATTTGGCATTATGGCGCCGTTTGCATGCAGCTGATCTCAAACCCAGTTGCTGTTGAACTTGTTTCCTCCCTTGCCATAACTGACCGTAATGTTCTGATACCCAATCAGAATAAATGTTGAGATCATCTGTGTCCTCATCACTAACCTGACCTAGCAGCCTGTCTATGGGAAGGATAGCATTGCGACCAAATAAAAAATAAAAAAGGAGAATATCCTGTGCTGCTGTGTGGGGTGGCATATGCATAGCACAATTCTGGTAGATAATCTGGCCGTCGGCGTTTCTGCCTTTCCGGAAGAGTACATAGAAGACCATGCATTGTCCGGTTAAACCGTTTAGTTTGTCCATTTCCCTCTGGATGATATGAAGTGGTGCGGCTCTTCTTTATTCCGTACAGTTTGCACAGCTCACTGATGACTTCAGATTAAAAATTTCTCCCTTGATAACTCCATAACGAGTAAACCATTGGCAACTGTGGGGGCCCTCTGGTCTCAAGTGGGAACTGCTACTGAGAACTTCGAAAACCAATCGGTGATCACAAGGACATTTGCCATGCCATTGCTGGCCTTGTCTAAAACTGTATAATCAATGGAGACAACTTCCAATGGTTTTGAAGCCTCTAAACGCCCAAGTGATGACTTTACCGGATGATATGGTCCTTTTGCCCGAGCACATCGTTCACAGCTACCTAGGTACTCTTGAACATGTCGACCAATTTCAGGAAACCAGCATCTTTCTCTTATCAAACATTCTGTTCTTTCAGTCCCTTGATGACCTAAATTATCGTGAAGATCTTGGAACACCTTGCCCTGCAAGCAAACTGGCAACAACAAACACAACTGACTACCACCATCTTTGCTACCTCTTTTGCGATAGAGCAGTTTGTTCTTCTCAATGATGCGATCCCATTGTTGTAGCAACAATAAAGTAGACCTTGATTCCTGGTGACGTTCTGAAGTTGATGGTTTCCGGTCTAACTTACGGTAGTGAATCTATGCCAATACTGGGATCCGTCATTACTGCATTAACTATACAAATGTTACAAAGACATGACGACTGAGATGGATTTTCAACTTCTGGATATATTGTTAAAATCCATCTCAGTCGTCATGTCTTTGTAATTTACCCAGCTTCTAAATGCCACTCAAACAAGATATACAAATGTTGTATCTCCAGTGGGAGAATAGTTGTTCCTGATATATATGCATCTAGACTATCTGTATTTTCTAATTCTGTGAGGTCAATGAAACCATCTTGGTTATCGAAAGGAAGGCGAGCAAGTGCATCAGCATTCACGTAAGACTTTCCAGATCTATATCGAAAGGTAAAGTTGAAACTCGCCAACTCATTCACCCATCGTTGTTTGAATGCAGGTACCTTACTCTTAGTCATAATGTAGGTCAACGGGTTGTTGTCTGTAACCACCTCAAATGCTGAACCAATCAAATAATCCCTAAACTTGTCACATACTGCCCATTTAAATGCAAGTAGCTCGATCTTGTGAGTTGAATATCCAGCCTTCCTCGCTGGTTCCCGGAGACCCCTAGAAGCATAAGCTATGACACAAACTTGATCCTCTTGAAGTTGGCTTAGTACGGCTCCCATGCCACAGTTACTGGCATCTGTTTCTTTCAACAATGACTGGTTGGCTGTAGTCTGGATAAGCTAGGATTGGGGCACTGATGAGAGTTTCTTTTAGCCTGTCAGAAGCATTTTGACATGGTAAATCCCAGAATTGAGTAATGTCACAGTTCTTAGATGGCTTTTTGCATGATTTCTGCTTTCCATTCCCACATTTGCCTATTATACCATACAAAGGAGCAGCGATTGTAGCAAACATCGAAACAAAATGACGATAATATGAAGCGAACCCAATGTAACTGGAAGAGGCCATTCTTTCACCACTTTTGTTTTCTCAGGGTCTGTAGAAATGCCCTCAGACGATATAATATGCCCGAGAAAAGGAACTTCCTTCCTGAATAAACAGCATTTTGTTGGTTCAACTTTTAGACCATGATCCCGGAGCTTCTGGAAGACTACTCTCAACCTGTCTAAGTGTTCTGAAGTACTTGATGCCCAGACAACTATGTCATCAAGGTAGACGAACATACACTCAAAGAGATCTTCTCGGAAGATGTGGGTCATCAAACGCTGGAAAGAAGCTTGTCCATTTGACAGACCAAAAGGAAGACGATTAAATTCCTACAAGCCAAAAGGAGTGCTGAAAGCAGTCTTATGTTTATCGGACTCCTCTACCTCGATCTGATTATAGACAGACTTAAGGTCGATTGTTGAGAACAGTTTGGCTCCAGCCATCAAATCTAGCGACTCTTCGATCCTAGGAAGTGGATATACGATATATATATCACGAACGGTCTTCTGATTTAGGTGACGATAGTCGATGCACATTCGGATGTCACCATTCGTTTTGGTTACTAGCACTGGAGATGCGCCATAACAGGATGCACCATAACAGGATGCACTGTGACGTATGACTCCACTTGCAAAATGTTCATTGAGATGATCTCTAACCTCTGCAATCTGATGCGAAGGTATCCGTCTGTAAGGTAAAGAAACTGGAATATTATCAACAGTAGATATGCAATGCTTTATAGTTTGTGTTCTGCCTAAACCTGGAGAAAAAATGTCACTAAATTCCCTTAATAGTGCCTCTGCTTCTTGATGCTCCTTTGCTGTACCTTCAAATTCAGAAAGAGCCGGGTTAATAATCGGTTCGCAGGATGCTGGATGAGCTTGATCAACCACTATTTTATTCAATTCAACTCGTACAGAAACTTCTTCTGCAACTTTAAAATTAGGTATAACACCTATCCTTGTCATTGGTGGGAGCCAAATGTCAAATTCCGATAAGTTAACTACCTCAACACATCCTGCCGTGATTGTTGGAGCAACTTGTATTGCTGGGTGTGGTGGTTGTCTCAAAGGTTCTATAAGCATAGTTTTATTTTTAGGGATTCCTGTACACTGGACACGAGCTAACAATGATGCTGGAATCAATATATGGTCATCACCTGTTACTCGAACGAACCTTGTCTTGTTTCCTATATGCAAACTGACAGCCTGTTTTGACACAAAAGGGAACCCAGGGAGCATTGCAAGAATATTCATACCAACAATTCCAGGTCGACGTTCATAAATCTCTGAATGGTCTGCCTGGTCCTTCAAAACAAGAAATCCAACATTCTTTACAATGGTCCCCATAACCTTGACATCTACTGTAATATGCCCTACATATGGAAGTTCCAATCCGTTGGCTGCTTGTAACCGCAACCACCCAGTAGATTCAATAGGTTTGAGTGAAAAGTGTTGGTAATAAAAAGATTCTGTTATAGTGCTGACTTGTGATCCCGTGTCCAAAAGTGCATTCAGAGTACAATTGGCAATGTCCACTTGGATCTCAGGACAACCTTATGTCAGAAAGAACCTGCACCAGCAGAATCCGTAGCTGTGGCGCTTGTGTTAACTGTTGTTGCATTCTGCTGTGCATCTGTCTGTTGTCTTCGTTGTAAGTCATGTTGTGTCTTACGACAGTCTCGCTTGAAATGCCCAGGTTTATTACAGTAAAAACAGGTAAAGGCACTGCCCGATGTCTTTGTGCAGATTGTGATACTGGCTGTAAAGGAAAAGAACGTTGACTGGGATACATGTTATTAGCTGGAGTATGACCTGAAGGGGGAATATATGGATTAAGTGGTGGTGGTGGTGCTAAATATGTACTACTAAAAACTAATTGTCTCATCATTTCTAACAATTGTGATCCAGTGTTTTGGTCAACACTGGCTCAGCTATCAGTTCCTTAACATGTACTCTTGAATTGTCTTCTCCTTCATCCAAAGCGATATCCCGTAGCTGCAAAATCCTCAGTCTGTCGCAAATGGGGCATTTCAATGTTTTCTGCAAGGATAGTGGACGCGCTCCCTCAGCGAACTGATCTCAAAGAAGTAACTCCTTCTGCTCTTTGGATAAAGAACTTCTCTCAAGGATGGATACAAGGGCATGGACATATTCCGTGGTGTTGTCCGACGTCAACTGTGTCTGGTTGTAAATTCCCGCATTTGCTGAGGTATTGATGCACGGCTTCCAAATACACGCCTTTATATACTAAACAGTTCAATGGGATTGTACGACTCCTGTTGCCTTATTTCATCTTCGGCTGGTCCCCCAAGATATTCTCTTAGAACAAGTACCGCTTCCTGTCCAGAGAGCTGTTGTGTAACCACGGTGCGATCCGTTTTTCAATCCAAGTGGTGGGATCCTCTTTCCCACTATACGTTGGTAATCGCACAGGTGGTGGTAGTACTATTCGTGCAGGTCGTAGTGTGTGGGGAACTGTTTCTGGATCACGAGAACGCGACCATTCCAATTCAAGATTTAATCTGGCGATTTCTGCCTGAAACCTTTCTGTCATTTCGTTATTAGCCCCTTCAGCCATCCTTGTAGTTGTTCCCGATAACTCACCCTGGTCACTGATTTAACTAAATATTCTGTCACTAAAATTACCTTTATTTATAAAAAACTGTAACTATCATGCGCATTAAAAATTTGCCTGTACCCCACTTCTGACACCAAGTGTAAGCCCGCCCTATTACGCTGAATGAGTTCACTAACGATACAGACCCAGTACAACAAATATAGTTGACTAAAATGTTTTTTAATACAGAACAGA
>JAVFBZ010195395.1:0-14199 GCA_032466195.1 Katharina tunicata | reverse complement strand
CACCATCGTCAAGAGATGCAGTTGGGGTACCTGCAATTCCGATAGCAGATAGATACTCTAGTAGACTTACAGGAGGAGTGACTTTCAAGCCGTTTCCTAAAAGGAAAAGAAATTTTGAACTATGTTTGTTATGGATCAAGCGCTGTGGACACTAAAGTGGGGAAAACGGGAAGCTCCTTCCCAGGAAATGTTTTGCTCTAGCGGGAAATTTTCGAGAGATATAGAAAAATAATTAAACAGAAACTTATTTAATAGCCAAAAATAAGTCGTAATGTATGCAAATTAAAAAGTCGGATTTGTAGACGGAGATCGAGACGTCCTGAACCAGCCTATAGGCTTTCTGCCATATCAGCTATACCCACTGTGAGTGTCACTGCAGTAAAGTAGTTCAAATCAGCTGGCAGTCAGGCAGTGTACTAGCCCTGTGATAGACCAGCAGCATGAACATGATTGTCAAAGAAAGCCACTACGTGCTGTGTACCTATTTTCTCCAAATCTTCTGAATGCTGTTTCGTTTCTGAATTATTTACGATACCATTTCAGTAAAATAAATTTAATCACATCACTGTTTTTCCGTTCAAATAGACAAAGTGCGCATGCATGCGTTACTTTCTGTTTGAAATAAAAATGACTACTTTTTTTTATATATTGGTGGTTTTTTTCTCTTCCAATCTCTTTACAATGCAATAAAATCGTCATCCTTATGATTGTGGGGAATCGGGCCTCAACATCTGATACAAACGAACTGATTGTCAAAATGGGGAGAACGAAAGTCGTACATAGGCCTAGATCATATGCTCGGTCAGCCGGCAGTGCTTTCCTCCATATATTAATTTATTTCCAGTCGCAGCTCACACAAAATCATGATAAAAACCCGAAATTTAAACAAAAATATCTTTGTATGTTTGTTTGATTGGTGTTTAACGTTGTACTCAAAGGTATTTCATTTATATGATGACGGATTCTCCACTTCTTAATCTGCTCTAATCAATACGGCAGAAAACCGAGAGGAAACCTTGTAAAAACCGCCCCCGCGATTGCCGAAGTCACCTCGTGTGACTCCCTCATACACCTCGGGTCCACTGGGAGACTCGAACCCGTGCAGTATATTGAAGGAGGATCTGCAGTCAGACGCGCTAACCACTGAATCACGGCGCGGGCCCCGACATAAATAGCATTCTGTTTTCTTCCTGTCAGAAAAAGAAGAGAATTTATTTGCTTTGAATGATACCTTCCTTGCCTGGCGATACATTCCTTGCTTTAATTCCATAAAAATGACCACAGATTAAATATTGTAAATAAGTAAATTTCCGCAAAAACTTGAGTGTGGTTGTCCGTTTTCATCTTCGACAGTCGAACCTTACCGAAATAGCAACCACTGACAAAGACAATAGCCCTTTGTGTTTGTCTTTAATAAAGTTGGTATGTACGGTAAAAACACAGAAAAAAAGTTGTCTGGAATATACGTTAAGTACACGGATGCCATATTGTATACATCGGTTGGCGGGTATAGCACGAGGGACGTCCCTTGAATCTTGGGGGCGTGGTTAACTATCGGCTGGCGATCGGTCAATTGGTCGATTCCTTTCGGTCCAAACCTGGTCAGTAGCTATTTTTGTCAAGCCTGGTCAATAGCTACATCCTATGAAGAAAAAGGTCAAGTTTTGCACTTGTTTGAATTTGTTTTCGGGAATCTGTCCGTTGTATATGGTCAAGTCATATAATGCTGATGATAGGAGACAGGCGTGTTATGCAATCTCACATTGCTCTTGTTGTTATTTATGTTTATTGTTTATTTAACAAACTGTTTTATTTTTTCCGTATCTACTTTGCTTCCCACTCCAACTGTATCTGTTAAGGAAGCCACAGTGAGAAAGTACAAAGTGTATATTGGTGGATAAAAACGGGGTATTTTTCTTTTCCTTTTTCTCTCATTTTAATGTATTTGTAACATGTAATTTGTTTGCAGGAGGTGAACGTTTGAAGTCCAGTAGTTTGATGAACTATATAATCCAGGTGTTAAAGGACCCCTTCACCTGTGGGGCTTACGGCCCTGACTACAGCAGTCTACTCCTTAAAAACATACTCTGCGTTAGGAAGTATGCAACTGATCTCAACTCCAAAATGTGGCAAGGTACACTAACTCGTCTTTATTTACAAGGGGTTGATGGGATCTTCCTGGGCCCTGGTGCGCTCAGAGCTAAGCAGCACTAGGAAACTGATTTTACTTAAATCTGTATGAGCCTTTCAGCCAAGGTCAGCATGTTTCAGGCTTACACTCAAGCTGTCATCATACACACTGGGGAAATTTATCTTTCCAAAAGAGCTATTGCTTACGGTGACTTTTCATTATTTTATTGTTAGTGTAGATGCTTACTGTTGGAATACACCATTATTATATACTATATTTTACTAATTACATGAGTGTATGTACAATTTATGTGAAAAATGGCGTATTATCGTATGTATGGTATTTGTCATATTTATTATTTTTTCCCACCTTTAAAAAATATGAGAATGATCTCTGCTTGCAATCAAATTTAGGAGAAAGAGTCCAAACCTGAATAGCTATGGATGTAGCTGGCAACAAGCCAGTTGTGTTGTTAGGAGGAGTTTTCTGAGTATACATGGTATATGTCTCGCAAAGCCCTTTAAGCTCATTTACACAAAGCTAAATTATCCTGAGTGTTACAACCCTTGCAATAACATTCATAAGCGCAAAAGCAAATTCCAAAGTTTTAAAAACTGTCTCAGCATTTTTATTTTCGAAGCCACCTTGTGTATCACAGATAAAGTGATTTCTTGGTACATGTACATGTAAGACTATCTGGTATGCAAATTAGATCACACAGACTGTGGGGTGTAAACAAAATCAGGTTATATGAAACCGTTATTTGTTTTTTTTAATGTATTTTCTGCAATGCGGGGTGTAAAAAGTAACACAGAATTTGTGCGAAAACCTGGTAAATGAAATACCATTCAGCATGGATTTAAACAATAATCCATTAATCAGTTTAAATATACTGTGGATATTCCCAAAGGTGGCTATAGCTTTAGTTGAATCAAAGATGCAAAAGGATCAGTGTACAAGATATTGTCATCATGGTGAATAAATTGGATGTCTCTCTGAACTCTATGAACTCTTTGTGAGGCTGACATCCTATTGCAGAACGATTCTTTGGTCATTTACATTCATTTTTTCTTTTAAGTTTTTTAAATTCACTTCTCTTTTCAGACTTGATCAGTATTTATTTGAAGCTGTATCTAGATCCTCCAACTGGATTTGACCGGAATATTCTTGCAAGACTAATTCATAAATTAATAATTGGGGCTTTTCAGCAGTTGGATGTTAGACCGCGCAAACTCATGCTGTTCTTCAAAGAAGTTTTTAAAACCATCAGGTAATTTATAGCACAATTTGTTTTAAATATTGGAAGTTTATTAAACTGAATAGAAAAAGCTTTGTTAAACTTGCATATACAAGTCCGCACTGCGAGACATACCCCGTGGCCTGCAGCAAATACGAATAATGTGGCTGCAGGCTTTGAAGCATGTATTATTAAAATATGCCTCAAAGCCTTGACATTTTGTGCTGTGTGCATTTTTAAACTCGCTTTTTAAGAAAACCATGGTAAAATTCCGGCTCCGTTATGACTTGAGTAGTACTATCAGGTATATATTGCCCAATTTTCAGAACAATCCTAACATTATTGACAGAGAAATAGTCCATTTAGTTAGTGTTACATCAACAACAACAACAACAACAACAAAGCGCCAACAAGAGAGTGAGTAAGATCTAGACCCTGTTCACCACGGGGTAAAAAAAGAAATTATATAACAGGAATATGAAGTGTCATAGATTTTTTGCAATACCCATATTTCTGTGACCTTCTCCCTGAAACTTAAACCACAGCAGGCTGTCCGTCAGTCTAACTTGTCAAATCTCATACGACTAATTGGTGCTAATTGATAATAAGATAATACAAAATAGTAAGTTAACAAATTGATTAGTTTTCTCACACTACAACCTGGATAATTCCACTTCAAAGTCATTTGTTATTGTGTGATAATATCACTAGTGATATTATTCCACAGTAAATCCAGTACAACAATGTGCATCCATTCAATCAGTCCACAATGTATAGATTTTTGCCTGAAAAACGTCTCAACAGTGTAGTGTGAGAAAAAGATTAACCAAATCTAGCCCATGTATTATGATAAATATCACTCACCTCCCAGCTCCTGATTTTACTAACTTAACACTCTTGCGATATTCATCGTAACAAAAAGGCTCTCTTTGGTTAACCGCTATATCATTGGATTTCCCCCTGTTCTCAATTTGATTGTGGTTTAATTTCATGCGACCTGGAGAGGTAGAGAAGGTGGAGGGTATGGTCGCAGAAATACAGTAATTTGTTTTCCGTGTAATATGTGATGATGAAGTATATGCTTCAATAGACTCAACCTGCATCTACGTCATCGAATATTTTTAGCAATGCATTATGGGCATAACATTGGGGCGCAGCTGTGCCGTCTTTGTTTAGCTTTCACTTTGTTTGCCCCGATTCCTCACAATGACGAAAGTGAACTGTTGCATGCAGAGACCCCCTGGTTTCACCCACAATACATTACGACAAACGAACTGATGCCCTAGATTTGCTTTGGTATTTTGGTACTTTTATTTGTTTACAGACAGGAGAAGAGTGGTGTTGTAGTCGAACAGTTAGTAGCTGCTATGAACACTGTGGTAAGATACTCCGTGTCGAATGGGAGAAAACAGGTGTGTCGGTTAGGAGAGGAGATATTTGTTAATCTGCTTTACCTGCTTAACAACAGGCCTACTGAGGCACTCAAGGTAATTACAATTCTCCTGGTTCAGTTTTTACCTATGCCTCTGTTCTTACTTTATCAAAGCTTATATTAGGCCCAGATTCACAATTAATCATAAAGTATTGAGAATTGTTATCCTATTTTTTTCATTATACTTTTTCCTTATTTCTTCTTTCATCTTGTCATCCTATTGTTTTGTTAGTTTTGATTGGGGTTTCAGTAGTATGTAAATGTATTAACATGATTCATAATCAAAGTTAACTAATGTTTTCAACTGACTTGAAATTGAAAGTTGACACAGATTTATGAAAAAATCATTTTATAGACATTTATTTGGTATTAAAATATTTTTTTTTGCTTTCAAAATTTTTCCTATTTTAATTGGAAATAAACTATATATTTCTGGGTGTGTGTGGTCATGTTTTTCTCACCGTGTTGTAGTTCAACTACTCGTTAAGATTTCAGAATGTGGGAAAGTGTACTAGGTCTCCTGTGCACATGTTCTATTAACCACTTTAAATCACTTTAAATGACCGTTTCTTCATTCTCCTTTATAGTTTCAGTACATTCTTTGTTTTATCAGGACAGTCTACTGGAGTTTCTCCACCTTCAAATACTGGTCCACCACCCACACGGGGCCCAAACTGAAGAGACCGGGGCATTTGCACATGACTGGGATATTTGGCAGGTTTGACATCAAACATAACAGATTATTAACTTTCAGTCAAACGGGAAATAATTTTTAGCACTAATTATTAACACAAGTTTGATATGAAACGAAATATATGTTTTAAAAACATAAAAGGACTGTCAACTGATGAAAATCGCCAATCAGAGGCGTGCAATTTTTAATTAAAAGATGAAAATGCTGCTGGTAGTAATAATACACAGGTACGAGTTGATTCATCTTTTTCTCACACTACACGTGTTTGAGGCACCTTTATGTGATTTTGGGGTGGTTTGTTTGTGTTTATTTATTGGGTCTATACATCATACCTCAGGAAAGCACCCTAAAAGACACAGACAACACACACGACATGACATTCACTGGATAAAAACATTACACCACAACAAATCTGCTTCCTGATGCGCCTTAAATCAGAGAGCACAGAAAGTTCACCCCAACCACCAACGATCTGGTGGTGTCAAAATCTATACATTTTGGAGTGTTTGGTATTGTTGTGCACGTGCACATAGTCACGTCATAGAATCACACCTACCACACTTTTTGCAATTAAGTATATAACATCATGATATCGTAGTGATGTCACAATAACTACGTCATGAGAACTGATGTCATCCCTGTGAGGTATAAACTGATTAGTAATATCACTAGGGAAAGTATCACACCATTAGGAATGAGAAAAAGAGGTTGACCAAGGAAAGCCTGTGCATTACAAGGAATATTACTGGAGTCTGTTAATTTAAAAAAATCTAGCTCATGGTTTTGTTAATTAAAAGAAGATATCTGGCTTTTTTAGGAGTGAAGTTTTTACTCTTCAATCTAACAACATACTAAACTGTCAGATTAGAATTTAACCTTGTTTGAGTGCAATGCTACAGAGATGTGTTTCCACCTTTTGTAGAGCCACATGAGAAAGTTGTATGAGGTTCTGTACTCCGATCTAAAACAGATGGGAGGCAGGAACAAGTTCTCCACTGGGTCAGTATGGCATTTCTGTGATACAGGAAGTAATGTTTTGTAATAGTTTGATAATTATTAAAATTAAAATAAACCTATTTTGCTATTCATAAAGAATTCTGACAGTTAAACAGGTTATAAATTGTCTGCTTAGTAATAATTAAATAAGGTAACTAAATAAGTTCTTACCTTGGTGTTCAATGTTGGACAATTCTGAAATACATGTACATTTAACATTAATAATGTTTGTTGTAGTTTAATTATGAAAAATAGACTGAACACTGTTCTTGCGTTGCACCTCCCTGTTTACTTATGCTGTTAAACTGTTTATTTTTTATTTAATAGAGAAATAATATTTTTTTGAAAATAATTATGAATACCTAATACATGTATTGATGATCACATTTGTTTTTAGCTGCAGAGATTCTACGCTCAAACCAACCTACTTGAATTTAGTTGCTGACCTTTGTCATCAGGTTAGTCAACTTTATGATTCTTATGTATTTGGAAGTCATACATTGGCAATACTTTTAAGCACAACTGTTTGCATTTGTAATATGGTGTGATATGTTAAAAATTCTCTCACTTTCAAAGAAATTGTAGTAAATATTTTCTAATTGGTATAGCTATAACTATTTTGAATAATTCCTTTTAAATGTTTTTGTTCTGTGCTTTTTGATGTAGTCATTTCTGTCCTATGCTATGTATTGGCCTGCCATATTATATTCTTTGGACCCTAATAACCTTAAGTACTTAGCCTAATCAAACAAGATTTTATCAAATGTAAATCAGGTCTGCTAAATTGATGGATATTGTAATGGCTTAATTTACCCACAAACTTTTGTAGGTGGTTGTGTGGGAGCCTCTCTGAGCTAAGGGCATCAGGAACCCGCTTTGTTCTGGTCTCCTGTAATGTATTGTGGCATCTTCTGTGTTGCCAGTGTAGTTAAAGGTGGTTTCTTCCACCAATTGGGTTGGTACGCCGTCATATAAGTGAAATAACCTTAAGTATGACGTAAAACCCAATGAAATAAACAAACCAACCCATAAACTTAAGAATAATCTGTATTATGTTTCAGTTGTTTACCCACCATAGTGGTTATATTGAAGTGACCCAGCAGAGTACCCATGAGGGGGGTCCTGGAACTAAGAAGAGACGTCTTGAGTCTGGGTGGTCTGCCCTTAGGGATGCTTTGTCGTCTACTGCTCTTACGATACAGTCTCTACCATGGTGAGCCACTTATTGACAGTGTGATTGCAATTGTGTAACTCTGAATTACAAAGATCATACCATTTTGACTCCACAACTTCCAGGGATATTGAGATTTGTGTTTGGGCCATTTCTGAAAATTATCCCCAAAACACTGAACATTTTGAATCTTGGACAAACTTAAGATGAGAGACATCTTTCTAAAACAACTAAACTTTGGCAAAATAATCCATTTATTTATTTTTATTTTTTTTTAAGATGAGAGACATCTTTATAAAACAACTAAACTTTGGCAAAATAATCCATTTATTTATTTATTTTTTTTTTTATCTTGTTAATTTACCCACCCAATTTCTCACAGCTTATTAAAGAGTTGTGATTTTAGGAATACAGGTGGCTCCAGGCAGCTTCTGAATTGTTATCTTTTGCTGTGTTAATTAAGGCTTCAGTTGTTAAGTTGTTTGATGAAGAAACACCCAGAAGGTTTACCCAAGGAGGAGGTGTTGCCACTGCTACAACTTCTGCTCTCTTTTATTACAGAATGTAAAAGGTAAGCTCTGTGGTAAATATATTTAAGTATATTTTTGTATAAATGTAGAGAAAGAAAACTTTACTTGCCTCCAACGGGATTCGCAATCGGGTCTCTGGCTATCTACTCATTTTGCATTTCTATGTTGTTTTCCAGTAGGGTAGCGGGGGATTGGGTTCCCCATTGGCTCCTGTTCCCTGGTGCTCTCTGAGCTAAGGGCCAACATGAAGCCGATTTGCTGTGTCCTGTAAATATATTGTGTCATTGCTGCAGGTGTCTCTTAGGTTGGTTCCATCACCCATTGGACTGGCACACCATCATATAAGTCAAATAACCTTAAGTACGGAGTAAAACCCTAATCAATCGCTAGGGGTATTTTTTATACGTATTCATATATTTATTTTTAAACTTATCCTTGATTGCTATGTTTTACTAGGAGTTTGAAATTTAACTGTTTTTTTCAGGAGTGAGATTGTCAGTCACTGCCTCCAGTGTGTAGAACATCTAGCTCAGGCTGTGAACAGTAGAGGGGACTTGAAGGATGGATCATTGGATCATGTCCTACCTGTGTGCAATCAGATTTGGGCTGCTTCTCTCAGGTACTGTTTTAAACCTCTTTGACTTAAGGTTTAGTACATCTTCTAGGAGCTTAAAAAGGATGGAATTCTTTTCAAAAGGCCATACCTGTATCCTTTAGCTAATTTCTTGCACACTTATCAAAACTGTCCAAATTACAAAGGACCAAAATTTCAGAGACTTTTCATGGTTTATGGAAAATACATTTGGAGGAAAAGAAGAACATATTATAAAGGTCAAATTTAAAGTACAAATAAATTACTTGTTCAAAGTTTATTTTTGCTGTGAACATGAGACCATCTTTTGTTTAATTTCAACTCTAGCGTGAGAATCTGTTCAATGAAATTATTGGAGAAAGAAAGTTTGTGTGTTTTTCATATGTGGTATTTTTATCTGTTTCTAGGTTGGTCAGCCTTCACCAGTCTACTAAAGAAAGTTTCCGTGTAATGTCCTCTCTTATACAATGTCACCTCATCATCCCTAACAAAGATATGTGGAACTTGTTTTTCTCCAACATTTGCACACCGACTAAGGAGAGTTTAGACTTCATTGTAATGTATCTCTCAGCACATGACATTCCAGACAGTTATCAACCATCAGTACTGGGGCTTACACATTCTACTGAAAAGGGCCCCTTCCTACTCAGAAAACATCTCTGTGATTGGTTGCTTTTGAGCCACATTGATCTGAATGACCAATCAATGAAAGACATCTGCATTTCAAATCCACATCTCACTGGAGAGATTATTTCTGCTCTGATTTTAAGAGACTGTCAAAATGGTTTCAAAAATGTTAGGAAAAAATTATTAGATTCTTCCATTATGAGAATTCCAAGTGACGATAATATTGAGGATTTATATCTCTCCTATACTTTCAATCATAGTATGAATGTTGAATATGATGAAACAAGCCATGACAATGACGTTGTTAAAACCCCAGCTAATGTTTCTCAGCTCTTGGAGCACGTAGCCCACCTTGTGAAGTCTGAAACAGAAACCATTAATGATGTCTCAGAGCCTCAGGTAGGCAAGCTCCAGTTCTTTCTTCACTATTTTGTCAATTTTATAATCTATACATGTGTTCTTGGTAAACGTTTTCTGTATATGACCTCAACTTCTAAAATTGGGAGACTTAAATAAGGAATAAGCTTACTTATGGCATAGATGATTTAATTACAGTCAAGTTAAAAAACTCATATAAGAATAGATTATCATGTTATTATAGGCCTACTGTTGACAAAATTGCCTTGTTTTTTATTACCAATGCATGTAAATATACTTCTGACAATATTTCCGTGTTTTTTTTGTTCAGTTGTTGGTTTTAGAATGGATGACATGGCGATGTGTTGCTGTAATGTCATTACTCAACAGTCTTCTATCCCTCCATGTCCTCTCTGAGGAAGAAGCTGCTCAGAGTCCAATCGTAGAGGCTGTTAAGGTTTGTTTAGAACCTACATTTTAGGATATAAGACCAGAAACCTGTATGATCTTTTATGTCAGTCATAATTTGAGAGTGTTAATAAATGTTATACCCTTTTTGACAGCTTTGCATCCGTCAACATGTGTTCTTGAACAAATTTTAGTCAGTTTTATGTCCTTTGTATCATGTTATTTGGTGTGATATGTTATTAATGGTGTATCATGTGTAGATTTTCTTGTTTTTCAGTTTATATTGAAGAAACTGTCGAGCCACCTTTCACATAAGATAAAGAAGGATGGCATTTGTTCTGTGAAGTCAGTTCTACCAGCTGTAGAGAAATTAATGAATGTGTGTTCTAACAACTCTGGAAGCCACGCCAAGTGTATGTTACAGATTCTTCACATTGTCACACCCACTCAATTGATGGAGAGTCTCTTGGAGGAAGCTATGAAGGTATTACACGCAATTCTAAGACATCTGCGTCTGTTTTAACATGCGCGAGATAGGAAAACAACTGACCCTTTATCTGAAGCCATAAAGGATAGTTCAGTCTCCCCTGGAAGCGGTGTGGCACATCCCGAGAGAACCTAAATCTAGAGGGGTAACCGGGTATCCAAATGAACACTAAACATTTTAAGCCACACCCACTTTTATCAATTTTTTTGTTTGTTTTGTTTAATCTCGAACATGTAGAAAAAAAAAACTATCTTTATACACACTTTGAGATTTTGGGTGTATTAACTTTTATTTCTGATATTATAAACAGCAACGTGTTTTTAACATTTTACAAATAAAAATCTGCATTTTTGCAAACTAAAGAAACACTTTTCGTACGATTGGACGCTTGTGCAGTTGACCCAGGGAGACGACCTAGTTTTGACGTCATTAAGCTCCGCCCATTGACCTCCTGACAATCAAATGTAAACAACAGCTCCTTTCTGTCACAATCTCTTTTAGTCAACAATCTTGTTGTTTTTTATTGATTATATTTGTGAATATGCATTTTGGCAAGCCATTTTACCATGTTTCAATTTCCAAACTTAGTAGATGCATTCGTAAGTCCATTTAATAGTTATTTAACGATAGGCAACTCTATGGCACTCAGCAAACCACTGCTACGACAGAAGTTTTGCCACGACACGTTGGATTGATGAGCGCGTTCTTATCTGCCAAACAATAAAGCTACAAATTATTATACTTCCAAAAATACTGCATGATTAAATATTCCTGTATGATACTCATTTCAAAATAACAAACGACTATAATTTTCAGGTCAAGTATCAGATTATGAAATACTTGTGAGCATTTGTCGTGAGCAGTATGAAGTGTTTTATGTATGTCCTTTTGTTTTATCTATATATATTTATAAATTCAACACCCTCATAAAAATCGCATATTTCTATATTTCATCCTGAAAAATAAAAATATATATATATATTTTATCAAGAGTAATCACACTGGCACAGGGATATCGACTAATTAAAGACGATAAATTATCTCATGTTCTAGATCAATTCTCAGAGACAGGTTTCTAGATAGACCTGATTCTCATATATATATGTATATAATATTCTTATATTTAACCTTTTCCCTATCTTTAAAAACAAAATCAGTATTTATACACTTTAACTGTCTATCTGTTTATTATTATTTATGTCGGCATAAGTAGCCTTATTGCTAATGTTTATTGTACCCTACAACTGACGTTAATAAAGATTTTGAACTTGAACTATAATGCAAAAGCGCACACTTTTGAATAAACTGTTTCGCAGATTAATATTACATGCACATCGGTTTCACTTGTTGATACCTTTGACTACCTACTGCGTTACACAAGTCTATTTAAAAAAGAAGATTGAGGTCAACTCATTTTGTTTAAAAAAAAAAAAGTAAAGAGGCGTTATTTAAATCATATTTTTAAATTTGTTTTAGAATAAAAATATTTTATATTTCATTGCTCATTACTTGAGCAATAAAGGTTAGAAAACTGCACTTTATTTCTTAAGTATATCAACTTAATAGCTCTAAAACTAAAAAATGATTTTCACCAGATAGTAAATTATATTTTTATTAGCCTCTATCTATTACCGCATTTTAAGCACAGAATTTGACTTGATTTTTCTTTTCGATATTTAAGAGATGAGTTTTGGGTTTTTTATTACATTTTCCACTATCACTGGAACAAAAGAAGAAATGAAATTCTCTTTTGTGTAAAAGCCTTACACAAAACAAGCAATTAAACAATTTAGTACTCTATTTATTTTCCAGCCATCATCTGTGAGACATTCCTCCAGTAGTAGAGTAGATTCAACTCAGTCAGATCGAAGACCAAGTCTGATTAGTGATGATTTTGACCTGTGGGGTTCTGAAATGTCAAACAATAACACAGACGATCTTGGTTTAGAGTCATCACCACAGACCTCTGAAGATGCTCTAGATGATTCCAACCGTATGGGTTTTTTATTATTGTGTGTTGTGTCTATACTTCACTTAATTCATCTCTGTAAGACTTGTTTTTTTTTTAATTAAATTTATGTTGCCCTTAGGTTACAGAAATTGTGGATACCGCTGGACATCTTGCAAACTGTCAAAGATCTGCAGGCTGTTGAAGAGCCATACAACGGCTCGTTTAATTCAATTAAATTGGCTCTCAGACAGTAACACAGCTCAGATAACGGCTAACATACAGAGGCTTTTTTCGCGCCGCTTATAGATTTTTCTGCAATGATAAGTGTTTTCATGCCGATTTTAACCAGTTATTTTTGTTATTTATGTCAATGATGGGAAGAGAAATAGTTTACACTTTATTAAACACAGATTATGGTCAGACTAGGACAACTTGTATAATTTCAACTTAATAACAAGAAGCAAATGCTGTGAAAGCATCATATAATCTGAATTTACAGTAGGCCTACTTGTGAATACGTGTATTGCCTACGATTTTTTTCTATAGCGTGCTAATCTTATAATGCGCGTTGGGTTTATGTCTCCCAACTGGCGCGTTATAGCGTGGTTACACTGTACCTCTACTTAGTTTTCATCAGACAAATTTACAAAAGTAGTGATCTACCATCAGTCAATCTAAGTGTATGACAGTGAAATAAAAAAAAAAAAATTGAATTATTAATTTTTTAATCAGACAAATTTACAAAAGAAGTGATGTACCATCAGTCAATATATAATTGAATTATTAAATGTGTAATGTTTACAGTGTATTGTGTTAGTCCAACATCATCTGAAGCACTAACAGAGGCACAGCTGACTCGAATCCAGATCTTACAAATTCTGATCAAATATCCTCCGGGTTCAGCTGTACAAGAACAACTAGAGGAGCTTATTGATGATCCAAAGTTTGATCCATCCAGAGCTGTTGATATCCACATTGTGAGTTGAGGGAATATCCAGGGTTTTTGTCTGATCAGATGTTCCATCTTTTTTTTAGATTTTAGATATTTTAAGATTGATATTCAAGTTTAATGAGCTTTCATTTGTGCCATTGGTTAATGAACTTTCCCAGACTAGGGTTAATTTTTCTTCAGATTATGCCCACATCATATGGCATCTTACTGCATCTTACTGCAAGGATGTATATCATAAATGTAAATATAACTTTTGTTTAGATTTTATTTATTTTTGTCAATTCACAGCTTAGTGAAATGTTGCTTGGTTTGACCAGTCAAGATCAGCTGACAGGAGAAAACCTACAGAAATTCCTGGATGCTCTAAAGTAAGACTTCTTTATCGTTATTTGTTTAATTAATGTCACTGATGAAAATGTTTAAATATTTGTTCAGACATCTTTACAGGCCTGTCAAACTGACCACTGATCAGTTCTGTGACATTTTACGGGAGCATATACATTTTTGTTGCATATGTTTTATTTATGTGGCATGTATTTGTATTTTTATGCCCCCCTTCTAGTAAGAGGGGGGGCATATAGGTTTTACTTTTTCTGTCCGTATGTCCGTGTGTCCGTATGTCCGGTAAGCTTGT
>JAVFBZ010195384.1:0-14200 GCA_032466195.1 Katharina tunicata | reverse complement strand
GAATTATCGTAAAGGCGGCCGAAATGCATAAAATACCTTTTCCATTGGTTTGAGACAAAATGATTTTTATTGAACAAATCTTCACGTAAGGAGAATGTCACGAAAAATATATCTATAATTAACCCCAAAAAATCCAGCGAAAGCCGATATTTATGGCCGATTTGTTACTGTTATTGTTGCTACGTTTTTCACGGTTTTTCACCAAACACTCACGATTATAGTAGTTAAAAATAAAAAAAAAGACATGAACTGCTATTCTAAAAACGATGAATGGAGTGCAAGCTGTTCTATATGATTATTTCACCTTGTGACGTCTATGATCCATTGGGTTGTAGTAACAAAAAGTAGAACATTGTCCAGACCTCCGTTTGGGCTTCTAAAGAGTTACATGTGTTTAAATGATGAGCTTTACTCATGACATGCTTTGTTGTCATTGGTTATAAGATTCTTGTGTAATCACTGTTCTTTCTCTTGTGTATATATACTTCAGTTCTATTATACATTTTTATATTCCTGATGATGACATAAACTTGACGCCAAAATACATAAAAATAAGATCTCAATCTTCGGAGTTTCATTCATATTAGTTTATGTTAAACTATTCTATGGTTCTCCTGCATAGGGGATATTGTGTACGAAGTTTCATTTTATCCCCAAATAATAGGGGTCTAGTGTATGAAGTTTAAATTTATCCCCAATTAATAGGGATCTAGTGTAAGAAGTTTAATTTTATCCCCAATTAATAGGGACCTAGTGTAGGAAGTTCAATTTTATCCCCAAATATAAGGGATCTTATGTAGGAACTTTCATTTTTGTCCCCAATAATAATGGTTCTAGTGTAGGAAGTTTCATTTTTGTCCCCAATAATAAGGGTTCTAGTGTATGAAGTTTCATTTTTACACCTAATGACTTCGGGAATAGACCGCGCCAACCAACTGATATATCTTTAAACAATTTGCGAGTTTAACAAGTTTGTGATTAGTTTCCAGTGCTGTTGTTCTAGCTCCAGTGCTGTTTATCTTTCTAAATGTAGGACGATTCGGCTCAGTATAACGATAAATGACTACTAGTGGTATCGCTATTGTCACTGTGCTGGGGTGTCACTCTATTCGGTAGACCCTAACAGATTTGTAGCTGCTCAGGTTGGCAACCGTTACACATCTGGGATTGTTTCCCTTTACTCTGGAGATTTTCAAATTGATTACAACATATACTGTAATGCTGTCCTAATGACAGCGATTACGTTCTTATAATTAATCCATAATGTATAAACTACAATTGCAGCATCAAATATGTAAATAGTTTACACAGCGCAATTTTCGATTAGTTTGTTGAGTTACTGTTAACTGCGTCAATTTAATTAACGTAGTTTATGTTAAAATACAAAAAATATCAGCTTTTTCCATCAATCTAGACATGTTTTTTTAATTCAATTTATTTACCAGAAACAGACGATGTTCTAACACTATTGCTTTCGTTAATTATCAGTGATTTAGTTACAAGAGATAGTGTTGTAAATTTTAAATGGAATAATTATCAATCCTAATGAAATGAAAATGTAAAAAATATTAGCGACTGATGCTGAGAAAGACTAACATTAATAAAATAGGTAATCAATTGATACTGAAATACAATATCAGCCGTTTAAAAGCAACTGACACTGTGGTGAATTCATTTGTAACGGTACTGAAATCGGATGATGTAAAGACATATCCATTAATGTTATGACTTTATGGACGTAACTGAATCATTTCTTAACATACATTTTTTTCTCAAGAAACGTAAAAACATAACTTAAAGAAACTGTCATGTATTGTGTTAATAAATTAGGCTAATTTATTTAATAGACAGGTTTACTGATAGGTTTAAACGCATTGATCAATGCTATGTTGCTTATATGAACGGTAATATACTCCAACAGTTAAAAGCCACACCAATACAACCATTAAATGTTAAACGTTCTGTTGTAGTGTCTGTTGGGAAACAGTTACTCCAGTGCAAAGTAAAAATAGAAACTACTGTTTTAACTTAAAATATAAAACCTACTTTAAATTTTCTGCTCTTGGTCGGAAGGCTTATGTTTTGGATAGATTTGTTTAATTCTGTTAGTGGAAGTTGGCAGGGTATAGGATTAAAGAATTTCGTTTCTCTGTCGACTTGCTGTGTTTATTACAAGGTTAGGTTTGTAGGGCATTTATCACAAAAATATTTAAGAACACGTTTTATCGATTAATTTTAACGACAGTGATTGCTCATAGACAGAAACCACCAGCTACTCACTACAGAATTAGTTGAAGACAAAATAGTCTCTACATGCGGAGTAAAAAGATTAGACATTCAATTCTAACATTTCATGTCTGATTTCTGAAATTCAATTACTGTCACATAATGTTCACCTTGTCTTCAGTTTGAATTTTTTAAAATACCTGCCCGATATAATTTACTGTCTTCACGTTTTTGTGAAAAGCATCAATCAGCTTTGATGAAAAAACAAAAGTCACACCCAATTACGTTTCTCGATTAAAACATTCCAACGACGTTTGTATTGACAAATACGGTATGATTTTGTGTAAATCAGCATTGCGTTTGTATTCTTTGAGTACAACCATATGAGCCATCGGCTCTTGACAGAAAATACTCAAACCCCAGGCCATCGGTAGATTTACATCAAATAATTATCACGCGATGTAAACGTGCTCAATTAAGTCATTCGAAACGTGGAATTCCTCTTTAAAGGAATGCTTTCCACTATTTTGTACGGCAGCAGAATCGTTGCCAAAATCTATGATTTATTAACACAGCTAACTTTACACTTTTACACTTCACGTGCTTGTTTGTCACTCTCCCATATGACTTCTCTTTCTGTTATAAATCGTCATCAGGGGCAATCGTTCGTGAAGACCAATTTAAGGTTAAATTCGTCAAAAAATATCTCTATTTTACGGTGACCCAAAGAGGACATGGATATGATAGGTTTACGTCGTACTAAAGGTTATTTCACTTATATGAAGGCGTGCAATCCCAATATGTGACGGAAACCCCCGAAATGGCACTGGCAACATGCATGACATGACAAAACATTAACATGAAACAAACAAAACAGGACACAACAAACAAATCGGCATCCTGTGCTCCTTAGCTCGGAGAGCCTCAGGGCACAGGTGCTTGTAAATACAAATATTTGCCTTTAAATACATGTAGACCGAGACCCCGAGTGGGTGTGTTTTAAACCTGTGATATATTTTCCTCATGCTACCAGCCATTTAGATCGGCAGTCCGAAGGCCCAGCGTTTTATTATAATAGGTTACGAGATTTGCAAGATTAACAAAAACATGAACATCAACTTCTGGGTGTACTGATAGGCGACGTTTCGGCTTAGTTGCAAAGACCGTTCTTGAGCAATTAAATAAATAAAAATGAATAGTCATTTTGTTACATTCGTATAGACATGTTATAGATATGTCTGATGCATTATTAAAATTGTTCTGAAATATGTTTCGGGTGTTATTGCGTGAATAACCCTCGAAAAATACACCGTATTTATCTCAGATTGCATGCTATCAACTTGTATCTATATAAATAATATTACAAATAATAGGTCGAACTTCACTACATTTAGTATAGCTACTCCTGGGAATCCAAGTTTTCAACAATATCTGGATATATATGGTTCTAACAAAACAATGACGACTAAGATGGGTTTTCAACTTCTGGGTATATTGATAAGCGACGTTTTGGCCTAGATGCTTAGACCGATTTCAAACATTGGTTCAAGGTCTTAGCATCTAGGCCGAAACGTCGCTTATCAATATACCCAGAAGTTGAAAATCCATCTAACTTGCCAAGTTTTTGTTAAGTGCACAGCTTCTAAATACCGCCTAAACAAGATATATGGTTCTAATTAATAATCGTCTTAATAGTAATTTGAAAAATAATGATCTCAAATCGACGAAGGAAGAAAATACGACTTCTAGATGGCGAGTAAATCAATTTTAACATTCCACGTCTGATCTCAGAACTCTCATTCATGTCACTTAATGTCCACTTCAGGATTCAAATCAAACGAAAATGTCAGGACACGTATAATTGGTGGTCACCCAGGCTGAGAAATTCATCAGCCTGCCTTTGTTGTGTGAAATCTTATAACAAAAGGGTTTTATACGCTCGTATAATTTTATCAATAATGCATTTGTTATGCATGGCATCTCCTAAACAAAAATTAGTTTGGGCAAAGTAATCAATAATGATATTTCAAAGTAAATCAAGAGACTTCGAAAAAGGATGGAAACGTATTCGTACATTATATCAAGGGGATATACGGCCTGTCTGTAACATTCCCTTATCCCTGATTTTTTATTTGGTTACAGCTTCCAAGAAACCAAGATTCCAAGATCGACTCGCACATGAATTTGTTTGATCGGGCAAACGTTTACCTGAACTCCACGGTTCTTATGAATCATAAACCGATAACCTATTTCAACATGAAAGCAGTTGCTCATACACCATTCAGTATTAAACTCTATCTACAACCAGTAAAAAACAGACGTTTGAAACTCAGTTTAATATGGGGTACATCAGAACTAAAGTAGAACACCAGGTAGCCTCTAATTTAATATCTCTGTTAAGCAACTCAAGACCCATAACGTCCGCATCGGATCTTCAAGTCAAATAAAACTGCGAACGTTTTAAAATCAGATAGTGTTTATTATAGACCCACACAATAACAACTATACATTCCTAGGGCTCTCCAATAACACAAATTTCAATATAACGAAGAAGTTTGAATGAATATTAAAGAAAACACAAGAAGACATATGATCAAAGGAATAACATGTAACCCCAAAAGCTTTATTCTTCAACCTAATTGAACTGTAGTTACCATATGGGACTTGTGTGTCAAACATACATGGCTGCATCTAAAATGCATTTCTGTTACAAACCTAAAATAGACTTTAAGTATTTAACCTGGATATATCATCTTTGTCTTTGGAAAATTGAGCTAGATTAACAAAGCTTCGTTCTCATTGACGAGAATGCGTTCTGATTGCAGAGCAATCACTTATGGAATATTGGTAAGCTTGTTTTATCATACCATAGGGACGTTGTTTTTAGAGATTATGGTATTTGTCCCACAGGCGCCACATCTATACCGGATTGGAGACGTGCCACAAATACAAGTATGGTTTATAACCTGTATACGAGCTCGGTTCGGCATAATATTGTCTAGACCGATATATGGCTATTAGTTGTACGGTATTGTAGGAGGATAACAAGCCACGTCTCCGTGTACCCCGGTGCTCGCAGAACTTAGGAATTTACCCTGTTAATATACAGTTGATATTTTGTATGAAGTGCCCACGACATATTGCCCAAATATACCACTCACAAGTACAAAACGACTGCAAACTGAACTACACGGCGTTAAAATTCAACTTTTAAAAAATACTCGTTTCTTTGTAAAAGCCCCAACAAATTAAATGTTCATTTGCTTGTTGTTAAGGTCACTAGAAATCCAGGTAGTATACAACGTATATTGAAAAGAGTCCATTACCCTGAAATTGAATTACCAGCACACAAGCCAGTTTCGCCAAAACTTGAAGACGAAAATGGACCAGTTAAGGAGAAAAAAGTGTTTAGATGAGTTAATCAATTGTAGAATTTCACGCCTCATTTCATAAATCTTATTCCTGTCACATAACGTCTACGTCAGATCTCCTAATCAAATATAAATGTCAGTACAAATATTATTAGCTGTCTTCAACATTCAGAACTTAATCAATCAACGTTTGTTCTCAAATCAAATCAGTCTCAAAGAAACAACATAAGATTACCTTGATCGATAACTCAATTGTATGACCTGATGCTTAAATGTGCCTTTGTACAACATAAGAACAAGAAGAAAATACTACACCTGACACCTTTTCTAAATAATGATATTGTTAACACATATACTTCTACTTAAAAGCTATGGTTCTGTACAAAACACCACCATAATGTCCACTAAAATTGTATAAGATTAAATGTTTCGATCATGACATGCTAAAGAATAGCCTCAATGTATAATTGGATTAAAAAATCAGTCGATAATGTATATTGTTAATATACAATGTAGTTTATAAATCAAATTACTTCTAGCTCGCAAATTACACGCTTTGCCGGTAGATTGTTAAGAAACATTACAGGGCGATCGATGTGGAGACTGTGACAGAATCTGTTTTTCATGCAGCAATCTGTAACAAAAAATTGCAACAAAAAAATAATGTAACTCAGTCTCACATTCCACATCATAGTTTACAAAATCAATCCCAGACACATAAAGTCCACATCAGATCTTCAAATCAAATAAAAGTATCAAGACGGATAAATCAATGATTTTATTTTCAGTCAACTTTTATTTAGGTCTATTAAATAAAAACTACACATTCCTAATTCTATCTTCTTAGGTAAATCTCGTTACAATTTATAACAATCGAGTTTTATCTTTAACTGAATACGACTCAAGAAAGTAAATACAATTTCTCTATAGTAATTCTCCCGCAATCGGAGATTAAATTATGGGCAAATTAATGTTCTGTTGATACTGCATTCAAATGACAAAATTAATAAACCGAATACTGTACCAGATCAGCCTGGTGGCAATCAAGGATCGAAAAGTAATAATTGTCTCCACATTAGGAGTCAAATACTAGTGATGGTATTTACATAAAGATGAATTATTACTGGAATACGCCTATGCAGTGTGACATCACCTTGTGATTTTTATTATTATTATAAATAGTAGCAGCCGTAGTAGTGATATTTCTGGCATTTCATTAGCTGCAGTTATTCCACTATTATTTAGATGTAGACCAAAAGAAGAACAGTTCATTCCGACAAAGTAGAGGATCTGAATTCGTGTAGATAGTATCACTTCCATTAACGTCATACAAAAACTAGAGATAGAAGTGTTACTGATTCTATTATCTGATATGTCTATTGAAAAGAGCAGGATTCGGCTTAATTTTGTCTGGACCGATAAGTAAAATAAAAGTCTTCATCATTAAGATGAATTTATATATATATTTATATATATTTTAAAATATATATATATATATATAAATTTGTATAAAAGTAGAGAAACAGGTTTCGCTTGAAATATATTTTAATATGCCTTCTCAGGTTCACAACATTCAATTAATTTTAATTAATGAGTGACACGATGAAGCTGTCACAACGCTGAAAAACATCTATTATAAGGAATTTCTGTAATAATCTTAGTCATAACTGATCGGTTAAATGCCTGAATTCTATGGCAATTCGAACGAAAGAATTTACATAAAAATAGACAAAACAAAATTAAACTGTAATTTGTAAAATGTATCACATAGCTTTATAATAATTAATAATGCAACCGGCCTATTTCCCTGAGCGTCTCTATGCATCAATTTTACAACCCCCAGACCCTATTGATATATTTATGGCCATGCAGCTACGGATGATAATAACGGAATAATTTTGTTGAGACTTTAAATAATCAGACTGTTGACAGAGGGTTTAGCTTTACTTCAGTTTATTATACTCTCTTCACGTTTTTTGCACAAAAAGGTCTTTTTTAAGGCAAATCATTCACATTCGTAGATTTTATATCAAATAGACACCGGTATTGACGTATTAATCAACACACGACAACAGCAAAACAAAAAAAATATCACAACATTACGTTGACGATGTTGTCACCCAAGTCTGTTGACTGAATCCGACCATGGACTCCATCACGCGGGGCGTTGTCATTTTAGTGAGTAATGTGAGACTGTAAACTGGGAGTTACTTAGAGACCACAGTTTACTATTTGGAGCAGATTGTTAGCCATTTCCACGCATAAAGTTATCTTGTGTCTTCTGATAGCTCTGGAGATCTTTTGTTGAACACTCCAAGTGCTTTGATGCTATGGAGGCTGACATTATTATTTTCGAATCGCAATAATTTGTATTGCTTTAATATGAATGCAATACACAGATATTGTTTTACTGCGAACTGTTTATGCTCCTCCACACAATACATGGGAAGTGCAATTCCAGTTTTCTGCGTTATCTCTTCGCCCAATCTTGAAAATGAATACCTCACGTGACACAGATTTACTTAGAATATTATCCTTTTGCAGAATATTTTTGAATTGAAAGAAGGATAATCTTGGTAGTTTATCAAGATGCAGATTGAACTTAGCCAGACACATCAAATTAGTATTGTTCATTCTATAAAGAAACGGTTAAGTGGGGCGAGGGAAAAGGCTAACCACAGAAAACGGCTCCTCGATTTGTGATGGAAATCTAATTTGAGGTATTGGCTTTTAGTTTATTGAGACTTTCGTTTCAAAAGAAAGGCAATAAAAAAACTACTTGATTGTCAAGAAATTATTGACATTAATCAGAGACCTACCGAGTTTTGAATATTACATTATCGTGTTGAGAGTTCTAGGATTTCTGATTTCTTCTTAAAAAACGTGTTTCTGCAAAATGCATGACCTAAATTATTTTAACGTGCGAAATTTGGTAGGACAGGTTTATAGCCGCAATCATTACATACAGAAATGAAACTTGATACACTAGATATCTTTAGTTTAGAGCAAGACTACCAGTCGAAGAACATAATTAGAATTTCTAGTTCGAATCTTTGTTGGATCCCCACATATAACTAATAAGTTATATTTCAAGCCTATAACATTTTCATCTGTAGATAAATATGCCTTCAAATGGCAACAGATTAGTTTGACAATAGCACCATTAGGGCTTTTGTTATTAGATTACCGTAGAGAAGGATTACAGCTTTCCAAGTGTCTGTGACAGTTACAATATTAGAGTCGACATAAATTAGTTGCCGAGCCGTGGATCCTATGTTGAGCTTTAAACTACGAAACGCCGTTCACTGTGCCAAGAATAGGTTTGATCCGCCTGAGAAGATTTCACTACCCAGAATTGGCCAAAAAGCTCTGCAACAAATAAGTTAACTTTTTATTTCCTCATTTCACATGAGGTTTACCAACCCGATACCCTGTTTTACTTGAATTCTTCTTCTGTCGCTGCAAACGGCATTTATTCATTCGATAATTAATCTATGTAGATTAGATGCCCTTTATAAATTGTACTTAAAATTCTGAATTATGAAAAGGATACCACCTACGCCATATATACCAAATACAGGTCTGCTGTCAATTCCATTACGATTATATCATTTCAAGAATTAAGATTCGGACTTTGTTTTGTTTGGACCGTTATGTATCTGTTCACATTATTTTCATTTCATTATGGTACCACTTTAGGTGTGGTAGAATGAAAACAGTCCCAGAACGTGCCTTTCTCTGGACCATGGTGATAGGGGTTATATAACTGACTTTCTGGTGCCTGTCTGGTTCTTCCTCTGTCTCATTCCAGTAAGTTAACACAGAAATAAAATAGATTTATCGATCTGTGAGCAATACATGCTTTGAATGTCCCGCTGATGGTAATAGATTTTACAAAATAACACAAGTGTAATGATGTTTTTCTTGTTCAAACGCATAGGATGTAATTATTTATAATTCTCTGTATTACGCTTGTATTTCCTTCTGTGTATTGAATTAATCTGTACATCACAGTATCGTCTTCCTTGTAGTCATAATTCACATCCGTCTGATGTAGCTACAAATACACCTATTTCCAAACGTTGTGTTTCTGGTAAAATAATCACGGGTGTTAGGATTCTACAAGCCATAACGAGGATCAAAAGCAAAAATATATTTTTTTAAATATATACTCTGACTATTATTATTTAATTAAGATAAAATAAATGTATTGTTTGCCATACTGCAGTATACCTCGGTAAATCGTTAATGGAATAAGTTCCGTTATAGGATATTAAAAGAAGGGGCACATCAGAAATCATAAATACATTCTTATAGTTTCTTCTGGCAGTCAAGTGTCCAAGTTACTAGAAATCTTGATCGTCATGTTAAATCAGTAAACATACCCGAACTTCTCGTAAATATGCTATGTAAGTTAACAGCCAGGATAAATCGTATGGCAGATGTTATTTGTATTTATCTCGCTCTTTAAGGAACTAAATTTTTGGACAAATACATCAACAGATCGAAAGAAACAAAAGCTTCAATGTCAAAGTCACACCACTATAACGGTTAATTTTCAACTGCGTTCTCCACTCCGCTAACTCGGATTGGGAAGGGCAAAAAGTTATGCCAATACAGTTTGTGGAGATGGTGGTCAATCACTGAATTGATGAAGGGGTTAAGAGTCACAATATACGATAGGATAGAGGGCCAGCGTTATTACCGTATCATTTTGTATTTATATGTCGGAAAATTCTTGTTAAAGAAAATTAGTATTCTGCAAAGCAAACACTTATCTAAATAAGTTCCGTTTTAGTATATTACAAGAAGGGGCAAAATCAGAAACGACAAATAATATATTTTAGTTTCTTCAAATAGTCAAAGATCTAGTCCAAGCTACTAGATATCTTTATAATCTACCGGGCATGTCCCATCATGTGACGGAGAGCGGATGACCTATCCAGGCGATGACGATGAATACAATTTAGATAAAACATCATATTAAAAATAATATTCAAGTGTGGGTGTTCTATCCAATGTTTGCCCAAACTAAGGCACATTGCAGTCATACTGCTATTTGTTAATCTATTTGGTGTTTTTTCCCTACTCAAGGTTATTGCACTTACATCTGCTATTTTTTCTTTTTTTTCTTTCTTAGAGCCGACATGTTTAGAACCGATACTGTTGAGTCATTGACCGTGCCGATCTGAGTGTTGATCTGTACACTCTTTGGAAGACTCATGATGTAACTATTTTAACGTCAAATAGAATCTCAACTTTCATTTCCCAATAATGTAATTAACACAAAGAACTACAAAAGATAAGCCACTAAAAACAAAGAGGATAGGAGGTGATGACAAAGTAAAACGTTGTTTGTTACAAACATCTGTACAGTTATATCATCGAACAACAATTGTGTGACAAAACCGACATACTTTCCTCGACAAAAAACAATCAAATTAAATAGTATAGACATCCCCATTCCTCAAAATGTAAATAGTTATTCTACGCAAACTACCTACACTGTAAATATTTCACTTCACTACTGTCTGCACTATTTCATTATAATTTTAATTTACTCAAGGGCAGCAGTATGAGATATTCTCAATGCACCTTTGTCTATAAAGCTTTAAAAAAAATGAAGCTGTCTTTGAAATTTAGCACAAAAATTGAAGTCTGGTAAACAGCCGAGGTGTTGAAATCATTTGTTTGTTTTTTCAAATCTTATACTTGGTAAATTGAACTGATTGATATGAAATATGTTTCATAATAACTAAGTGTGCGAAACCACATTTGACGTGAATTAATTGATTTTTATCAGGAAATTTCATCAAACATCCATGAACAATACATACAGCAGAGTAACATACATTTTTCTCCATATAGCATTATTCATATGACAGAACCTGGCTGTTAGGCACGGACAAAATCAACAGATTTTCTGGGAAAAAAATATCAGAAAGAAATTAAGCAAGAAAATAATCTAAATAATCATAATCTAGTCCTGACTACAGAGGCGGGGGTTGGGATTGGGTAATCTCATTAGTACATGATATTCATCAGTTAAGAACACATCGTCGGAAAACATAATCGTTGGTAGGCAAACTTACTTCGATAGTTGCAATGTAAACATGTATTTAAAATGATCGTAATAGAGGTTTGTACACTAAACAGTATTACGCCTGGAAATAAACAATAAAGTACTGCATACGCGTTCTTAGAGTATTAAAATATAAACCAGCACAGAAACTTGAAAGGAAATAATAGAAAACCGTTGGCGTGAGGAAATATCGTTACCTTCGAGATGATTGAAAACACTGTGGGGTTGGGACATAACATGATATGTATGTCAGGTGTCCTAACCGAGTATTGATAATTCAAATAAACATACAATATGACATATACAGTACGATCCACATCAAAATGGAAGGTTAACCCGTTAACTAACGGACCTTATACGCAACTCTAACGCATACCTAACGGGTAGTTAACGCGTTTTTTCACGTGAACGGCCGCCTGTGTAGCGAACGCGTCACTGGACTGCTTACTGCCCATACGATAAGCACTGCGCAACGAGAACGTAGTCCAAAAAAATACTGTCCACGCTGTGCTATGTCCATTGCACCGGCTCTCTCAGTTTTTCATTTATATATTATATTCAGTGGGATATCCGCAATGTCTTAGCCGGAAATAAAAGTTGTTGTAAGATAAAGAAGTTGACGGGTTTCTGTACATTTCGAGATTATCTAGACCTGCATGGAGTCGGAACGATGGCTTGTCTTTTATATGCAAGCCGATCACTCGTCCGGAGGGTGCAACTACAACACAAAGCTATACTGACATTGTAAATCATTGTATTTGTCATTGCTTTTGGATCTTTTTTCTGTATGCTAATTAGTATTGTAAAGTTTCATTTAATAAAGTACTTTGTGCCAGTGTCCTTACATCGGAATGTTGACTAACCGTACATGTTTAATAATTGCCGATATTTACTTACAGAAAATAATGGGTGTATCAAAATTAATTAATTTGTTTACACAGGTTGAAATTTATAAAATGATTTATAATTTCCTAAATTTTACTGGAAGCTGATGGAATTGTTGAATAGAAACAATCGGGTTATATATAATATAGGATACCAAGTATGTAGGACACATTGAATATTTTGTCATAAAATGCGTCAATTGACACTTTTCGAACAAACGTTAGATTTACTATACATTGACTGCCCACTGCATCCAAATATTACCATACCGTCAGTTACTGTACAGATAGTCGTCTCATTAGATGCCTGTATTAATAACCTCGACATTCCTGTGTAGTTTTAATTGTCATCGAGAAAGTATTGGCTATCAGTTTAAATAACAATGTATAATATTACCTGCAAGTTGGGAGTTTGTCCGTGCGAGTTGATGTCACCTGCTCAATTTATAGGTTTCTTTAAAATATGTTTAATTACTGCGGGTGTGGTTTAGTTATAGTTATAGTTGTACCAGGAAATAAACGGCTTTCTGTAAATTTGTAGATTATTATCCAAAGGTGAATGGAGACGGCACTACAGGTTGTCTACTTGACAAAGATGATCCCCCGTCAGGCGGTGGAAACTCCAACATTGGACTATTAACGTCTTTGTTTCTATTTGTTATTTGTTATATGTAAGATTCAAGTATTGCTGTTTGTCACTGGACAGGATCCATGTGACGTGGTTAGTTGATTTTTTAACATTGGTCAGGCAGAAAACTTTGATGTTGTTGTTGTTCTTCTTTGTTTAAATAAACCGTATCCATAAACATACAAATTGATCACGAAGATGACGATGACCTTACTTATTTTAACCGCAAGGTGTTACAAGAAGAAATGAAACACAAGTAAGTAAATATAATGGTAGGTATTTAATAACAGTCTGCATGGTCGTTACGTTCCATAACTCCATAACAACTTTCACAAAGGGATTGATATACTTGTTGCAACGATGAACATCCACATTGCTCCACCACTCAAACGTCCACTCCGTCTTTTTGGTTTCATCTGCTTTCGGATATAATACGCAAGTGCTGCCCTCTTCGGTTCTATTGGATTTAGGTCTGGAAACTTATGTGGTATAGGGGTTAGTCTAATGTTCTTTTATTTAGTGATTGACTTGTGTTAAGGATCGCAGTCCTGGTATAACATGTGTAGAACTCTCGAACAAATGGCTAAAATGACATTGCTCGGAATTTTATTGAAGTAAGCAAACTGATAATGCCGGTGAAAAACTGCTTTGAGAATATGCTTTAGGACAAGTAACCAGCCCATATATGAAATTTAATGAAATATTTTTTTTACCTTAAACGCATGTTAATTGATATTCCTTAAATGATGATAGGCTTAGCAAAAATGAGTATGAAAAACATCTGATGGGTGTCTTTGAATACCTTCCAGAACTTTGGCACAAGAGGACCCCGTGACGTCACCTCCTACGGCAGGTACGGGTATTGCTTCTCGATGCGCTGGTACAACGAAGATGAAAATGACCGTGGTACAAGAGTTCATGGATATTAGACATACCTCATATAACTGTCGATCTTTAAAATCCTCCGTGAATGAGGTTAATTCTCTATGTAATATGACCGATGTGTGCT
>JAVFBZ010195362.1:0-33618 GCA_032466195.1 Katharina tunicata | reverse complement strand
ACCAGCTATTTCGCTGATTGAGTGTATTTTGTATACTTTACCCTCTTGAAATAAAGCTTATTATTATTATTATTATGCTGCCATACTAACATTGTCTTTCCAACACAGTTAACACTTGAAGTTTCTTTATATTTTTGGTTGTGTTATTAAATTGCTGCCTGATGTTGGAATAAACCGCTGTCATATACATGTAATACCCTTGACAACTGCATTAAACACCATTCAAATCATTGACATTTTTTAAATCTCTTTCATTCTGTCTTCTACAGAATTTAACATTGAAAATACTTCAAATCGTATTTTCCTAATTCTAGTTGTGGAAAAGGTAATAATGAAAAAGAAGACCCAAGGGAATCTAGAAAGAAATGAGAAAGAAGCAACTCCTGATTCCTTCCAAACTGAAACAACAAGTATTAAAGATTCAGAAGTTACTGAAAATGATGGCATGGATGAAAAAAAATCAGGTATAGGAATATAAATTTAATAAAATCTTATGCTGCGAATTTTAGAAATCACTTTTTTGTTGAAAAAGGACGTAAATGCCACATTAATTGGTAATTCAACCAACTGAAATAGTTGTTGGAAAACCAAGATAATGCACCCTTTATTCACCAAAAACAGTTCCAAAGTGAAATATATATCGTTTTAGGAAAAGTGACACAAGACACATATATTGATACATATGAGCGATAATTTTAAAGGCCAGTCAGTGGATCTCAAATGTATTTGTAACAGCTGAATGTATGAGTATTGTATTTGCGCTTTAGTTAGTGTACACTTTGTCTAATTAGGTCATGTTATGTGTCTTCTGCTAGTCTTGTATCTTGCCAGTGTTTGTTACCGGTGGTGTTTTGTTTTATAGCGATAGATTTCTTTCCTGCTTTCCAATGGCATCTTGTCTTGTTTGTGTAATAATCTCAGAATTCCTTCAATTTATTTTAGCATCTCCAAAATCAAGAAAATTAAAAAAGTTTACTTTGGCCAAGGTTGATAAAAAGGATAAAAACACTGGAGAGAAGACAGGTAATGATGCAGGTTGGCTTTTGTAGTCTTGTTATTTGATGAAGCACTCATGACTTTTATGGAGGTTGATGGGTTGGAGCTTCCTGTGCCTTGAATTTTTATCTGAGCTAAGGGGTCAAAAGGGCAATTTTATCTGTTTGTGTTTTTTTGTCTTGTAAATCTACTATGTTTCCAGCATCGTTTAGGGTGGTTTCCTTCACTCATTGGGCTGGCATGCCATCATACAATGTGTATGAGTGAAATAATATTAACTGCGGCATAAAAACCCCATTCAAACAAACAACCAAACAAACAAGGATATTATTGGTTAATGCCATAATTAACGTAAAGGACACTATTGAAAAAACATTCTGAGATGGCTGCCTTTGTCACTTCTTACAACCTAGTATAATTTGTTTTTAAACAAAAAAAATGTACAAATCAAAATTCAGTTTTAATACCTTACATAAAGTTTTCATATGTTTATATGTTTTGCTTTTTGTTTCAAACAAATTCTAGGTGTATGTAAGAATGAAATCCACTAGACTTTGTAGATTAAGCAGCACGCATAATAAATGTGAATAAACTAATAAATGCAGTCAAATAAAGTAGATATACCAATTAAGTGCTAATAAAAGAACCAACACCCAATCAAATGTGTCTTAAATCCAACTTTTATTAATATTTTAATAATAGAAATGGAGCCCAAGAAGAAAAAGTCAAAATTTGAAGTTGTTGCTGCAAATGAAGACCTAGCACAAGAGAGACTGTCTCATACTGATGCTCAATACGTAGATGACTCGCAGCAGCATTCGGATACCGAACAGTCTCATGATGTTAAACCATTGTCCTTGAAACGGAAAGCTGACAAATCTGTGGGTTCTCAAGAAACTTCTAAGAAAATGAAGAAGAAAACACTTTTGCGCCCATTGTCCAATCCTGGGCCAGAATCGAATGGAGACGGGGATTTTAATAACTTAGAATCTACTGACATTGATGCCAAAAATGAGCCAGAGGCAGGCTTTTCAGAAAGTGAAAGTGAAAGTGAGCTTGACTTCTCAACGGTCCTAGGTAGCAATGACAAGAAGCAAGAAAAAAAAGAAAAGAGTGTGTCAATAAAGCAACAAAAAGTTACCAAGACGACGGTTGAGAAAAAAGAAGAGTACAGTTCTGATGAGTTTGAGTGTGAAGTCGAGTTGGATCTCTCAACGGTAATCCCAAATCAGAGTTTGACCAAATCAGTTAACGCAGAAAATTCAGATCCCTTTGAAGCATTAGAAGAATGAACAGATTAATATTATGTATATTCCAGAAACATTTGTTTTAAAATTTTCGGAAAACTGTTAAGAATATTTGTAATTACGACAAGAAGTGTCCTGCAAGAACATGAACATTTCGATCCTTGTCTGACAGAAGTATTTAAGTCCATGATTTTGTTTGAGTAAGTGTGCATGGTGTATGTCCAACTGTGATGTCCATGAGTAGAAGCAATACATTGTCATATGGTTTGTTAAACAAAGCTGACTATGTTAGTGAATGTTATTTTATTTTTTAATATTTAGTTTTTTTAACAGTCAAGAAAATATGATGTTGTTTGGGTTTGGAATAAGAATAATTGTGTGCAATTAATTTGTTAAATATGCCTTGATATACTAACTTTTCAAAGGATTTGTCATGACAACTTTAATAATGCTGGAGAGTTGGGTGGATTATTAACAATACCAATAAAATGTGAAAAACCTTTACTGTAATTACATGTAAACTTAATATATTCCTGTCAACTGATGTATCTTTCATAATCTGTTCTGTTTATGCTGGGAGGCAATCCGAGGCATTAGATACTTGTTATTCTGTGTTTCTTTCCTTTGAAAAAAAACAAATTGTAAACAATGTTTTATCAGTTTATTTTTATTTATTTACTCGGCTTTGACATGTTGTCAGGAAAGTTGCACAGGTGATTCAATATTACCTATAGACGCAAGTCAAGCAACCTTTTAAATATGAAAACTAGAGTGGGCTATATAGTTTGGAAGTAGGAAATTTAGTGGGAGCTTCCTGTGCTCTGTTGCTCTCTGAGCTAAGGAACATCAGAAAGCCAATTTGTTGTGGCATCCTGTAGAGTGTGTGTTGCCAATGACCTCAGAATGGTTTCCTTCACCCATTGGGCTGGCACGCCATCATTAAAGTGAATTAAGTAAGGCTTATAATCCCAGGTACACAAAAAAAAAACTGTGCAGTGGTGCTTTCTGAGTTGAAGGGCTTCAGAAAGTTCATTTGTTGTGAAGACTTGTTTGAATCTTCCATTGTCCTTGTTTGTTGGTAGTCGCAGCCAGGATGGTTTCTTAAAACCATTGGGTCGAAAAGCTATAATAGAACATTGAAAAACACTGGGATGTGTCTCAATTTTATAAAAGGGAACACAATCTTTCGCTTGAAACAGACCAGGGCACATTTCTAAAAATATTGAAAGGTAACAGTATTAAATTTCATATCTTTCAGCCACTGAGTGACAGGACTGCACCTGCATCTCTGGGACTTCAACTAGTTGCTGTTCTGTTGCAAACACTACCGCATTTTCCACTTTGTACAATTCTTTAAAACTGATCGCGACTGGTTCCTTGAGCCATTTTGTATTTTTTAGGTTTTTTTTTGTATTTTTTTCTAGCAGCAAATCATGTGCACGTCACATGATGATTTCACATAAAGAATAAATCCGAAGAACCAATCCGTTCCAGAGTTGTTGATCCATAATATCAGCCAGGAGACATAAACGCTCTTGGATGAGTATAATAGTTGGTCAAATGAGTGCTCAATTGCTGTTAGTTCGACCGCAAGACAAATAATGTTTCAAGTCACATACGTACCCAAAATTTGGATTTTTCAACTAATTCGGTTTGCCTTGATTTTTACAAGATTTGATGTTAGTTCAAAAATTAAAACAGTCGCATTAAAATAAAAATTCTTCATTGGGTACAAAGCTTATACGGACCAGGAGAAATCTAGCCGTTATTCGAATTTAACGGAAAGAGGGCTGGCCATATATGCTCAAAAAGACTTTGATCAAGCCGCGGTGAATGACCTTGTTTGTAACGAGCCAACGTTTTGAACCGTGTAAAATGTGACTAACACGGTTGACTCGGAGTGATGTTGGTACATCAAAGTGTGTCTGATTTGTGACAGCAGATTGACACCTTTCTAATTAAAATTTCTGGCAGAATTTTTCGATTTTTTTTACTCTTACCAGGCTTTTAAGCTTCAAATCGGGGGGTAGAATTAACGGAATACCTATAACTTTTACTTTCTGATGAAAATATTTATAATTCATGTGATTCTGTGAAAACCCAAAATATTTGGTTGCGTATGTGACTTTAATTAAGAAACAAAAAACAGTTTAAGACAAAACTCAGATTCAAATGATTTATTTACTGACTTGCATAAACACGTGCTCACAGCTATCAGCAATTACAGCATATTACAATGTACAAACAATTTTAATCTACAGCGAATCGCGAGACACCAGGTGGGGTAAAACATGACTTGGGATTAAAATCCGGAGATAAAATACAGACTGTAAGCTTATCTAAATGAAGCATGCACAATGCAGACAAATTCAATAAATTGGTACTTTGTAGTTCTTTTAGTACAGAAAAAAATGTATGTACTATACGAAAGCAAAAGAATGTTCCATAGATAAGATACACTGTGCCATATATGGGCACAATAGAATGCATCACAGATATGAACACATGGTTGTGTATCATATACGGTAACACTCGATTGCACCACATAGTACATGAAGCTTAAAAGGATTTTGCCTTATGGGCCAAAAAAATATAGAATCTCCATTTGGAATGTTCAAATCAAACTACAACTACATGTAATTCATAATTGGATTTCAGTAAACTTTTACAATACTCCCCCTTGGACGAAAGACAAGAATGTATATCTGATTAATGTACATAGAGTATATTACAGAACCACAGCATAAAGGCTTTCAGAATATTTCAAATAAACTTTCACAAAGATATAAAGCTCCAGTTGGCAAGAATCAAGACGGTTCAACAAATCAATTCCTTTCACTTCCACACCAGCCATATTTAAACACAAAAATCTTTCATAATGAGAACCACTAGAATTGAGACAACCAAAAAGCAGAAGCAAAGAACTCTTCTCGAAAGACTAAACAAAACCTTACAGCGTTTTTCCCTAAACCGAAACCATAACATTTTTGAATTGCCATCTTTTAAGTAAATTTAGAGCAGCTATCAGACTAGCTGGACAACTCAACAGCTTACATCAATGACACAGCAAAATGCAGCTTGCAGACATAACGATTTAACTGCGCCCAGTTTACCCACCCCAAATCTTACTACTCAGTAATCCAGTTAGCCATGTGTTCCAATATCACTTATAGATTGTCACCGGTCATGAAAGGATGAGCTTAACATCTGAATATTTTAGAAAAAGACTTCCATAAACAATTCATTTTCTCTCCATGCTAACATAAAAAATCAACAATCAATATTGCCATCCTTCCAATGTAATGTCGGTGTTGACAGTTCATGTTGAAATAAAGTCACGGTTATGGGTCACGTTTGAATGACGCTGTATAGAAGATTATTGTCCAGAAACCACCTCCTTCTTCAGAAGTCAGTGGCATGTATCTACGTAACACTTATCATTTTTATAATATAGTGAAGGTAAGACCCCTCTCACCTTTCCTGGAACGGAACAATCAATCTGGCTATCTATCTGCCTTAAGTTAAAGTCCACTGAAATAAGACAGATAAATAAAATGCCCTCCACTAAAAAAAAAAAGTTGTCAAATCTACTAAGCTTTCAACATTATTACTATACAAAACAAATTCTACCATTCTTTTTCTCACTTTCTTTCATATCACACAAATAAATAACAATAGTAAGAAATTAATTAAAGCGGCAAATTTTACTAACAAAAGACACAACCTTTGACATAATATTCCTAATCAGGTTAATATTACCAAATTCATCATGGCTATGCAAAAAAGATAAAACGATTTGAATGATAAAGTATGGCAAAACCCTGGATCAAAGACAAAAGTGCTAAAATTATATAAAATTGCATACAAAATTAGATCGATTGATTTATTCCCAAGTGGGCTAGTAAATCAGGACGAACAAAAATAGTACAGATTAACAAAAGTTACTGCTTATACAAGAGTTAAGATAAAGATTCCTGATTTGAAACAAAATGAATGCTAGGTTTTTAATTGGCCAATAACAAGAAACTAACAAAACAGTAAAAGATAAGCACAAACAGATCAACATTATGACATAGAAAGTGTAGCACGGACTCCTGTGAATCTCTTAAAGTCATAAATAACAAACAATCAGTCGAAAACAAATTTCATACAGGGCCAAAATACCATGATTAAACAATTCTCTTGACCTGAAAAAATCAACGAGTTATTGAAGACAATTTTGATGTCGTGTTGGTTATACATGTAAGTAATATATTTGGTATTTTTCGTGTTATCAATATGATTAAATAACTTAGTTCTCATATATTTACCATATCAACATAAATTCCTTGTTAAGAGTTTTTCTAATTCAAAACGTATTTAAGAAAATATAAGAAATACCTGTAATTAATATACAGAGGACAAATGTTTAATCAGCATTTTTTTTTTAAATTTAAAAATGAAGAAAGAATGCATACCGGTATATATTAAAAGCTGATTTGCTTAAAAAAAATAAAAATATGAATAAAAGTTATCGGCAGCAAAACTACAGTATTTACCACACAGCTTAACTTTCATAATCTAACTAAGCTCTATTGGACAATAAAGCGGCAGTTTCTTCTAGCTGGTGTAACAAACTTACAATTAACTTATAATAGAACAGTATACAAGGACTATCTGCAAATAACGAAAAATACATTCTTAGCAATCAGATAACGTTCCTATTATACATTGTCATAATTGGATTGCATCAAGCCAGGCATTTAGTGTTCACCTCGAAAAGTTTCCAATCAGAAAATCTTTCAAAAGAAACAAATTCTAAACCTTTATAATCAGAAATGTAGAATAATAGTAACATCACTGATCATGTGAACAAGAGAACAGAACCATTAATGCTTTGCATTCTTAAAGTCATCAGAAGACATAAAATAGACGGTGGGATTTTAAGACAAATAAAATGCCATTGTGCATAATACGCTTTGCTAATCATATTTCCTAAAGTTAGCTAATAAAATATAGAAAGCCCGATTTTCTGCCTTACCGTTTCATCTAAAGATATTCACCCTTTACATTTTTATCACAAACACAAACCAGATGAAGCTTGTGCTTCAGGCGCTTTTCTTCGTAAATTTGTTTTAAAAGCGCAAAGGACTCAGAATATACAAAAATCCATGTACACTTGAATTTACATGTACTCCAAACATGTCTTACACAAAAGTAAATTGGATTAAAGAAAACACGATCAGTCTTAACACAAACAGCAGGAAAGTGAGGAATCTGTAATAGACCGGAATAAGAACACATGAATGGAAGAAGGGTTACTAAATACCCATATTTTAGTCACATTTTCACAGCAAGTTTCACTTCCGGGAATCAATGTATATCAAAGTATGCTTACTTGATGAAGAAAGCGAGCAGGGTGATTCTACTCTATGGGAGGGAGTTGATAGTCAATTCAACCACAAGAATAAGATTATCTTAAGACTATTGCTAGCGGTACACATTTTTCTACAGAGAAAGAGAAAAACCGTAATGGTCAAAGATATATAGCATTCAGTAACCATATCCTTGTTAATTCTACAAGCACATAGCATGTATACAATCACATTAAAATTGACAAACTGCAAGATTAGATTCTCAAAACATAACCTCTACATAATGGTCCAGTGACTGCTACAAAAAATCTTTTCTTGTACTTTATTTCATGTTTTCATGTGTAATACGATTGTTTTCTGCTAACTTCATCAGTCTGTATCAACCAGTTGCAATTCTTTTTTAAACTCAGTTGGCGTTCATAAGACATTACTTGACAAACAGCATGCAATAATACAATGCTTATACTGAAATGTTGCTTTCACACAATCAAAACAAACTGGTGTAAACCATAATCCAATTCTTTGCGCTATTTCTGTAGAAAAATCATGACAAGATTTCTTGCAGCAGTCACCCTGGCCCAGTATTTGATTCTGTTTCCTGTACAGTTTTAGAAAAACATACACGTTAACATATGAGCCCGGGTGTACATGTAAGTATCATTTTCAAAGACGTCTGAAAAAGCTGCATCAGTATTATTTAATCTTGCAGAAACTGTACTAGCGATTTGATTTTTCACTTCATGTTGTTTCAAAGGTGGTTCAAATCTTAAATACCGTAGCAGTGAATATAATGAAAGACTGAAATTTTCAGAGCACACCTACGTGTAGTCGACTATCAACTTCTCGACTCTCAACTATTCCAAATATAATCGCTAATAAGTAACAATTATAGATGGAAATACATTCATTTGACATTTCCTTCTCAAAGGCTCTTTAGGACCCACAATTATGAGCATTTTAGGACTTCTGAGCTGGCTCACTTTGCGATTCAGTAAGTCAAATTTGATCTACCTTAACTGACTTAGCTTTATGAAGAATATTAAAATTCTGACTAAAATCTACGAAAGAGAATTTTCAAATCTTTATGCGACTATGCAGGGGTTAATTCACATTGTTTAAATCTGTTTTAAAGCTCTAATCTATCACATGTAATATTGTATATGATACACCGACAAAATATTGTATAAGCTTATAGTTACCAGCTTTACTTAATTTAACTATATGTACATTCTGATATCATCAAATATTCTACTGTGTATGGCTACAGGTAAATGTATTATATAAGTACATAGATTTATATATTATAGATATATATTTATATATACGATGTGACAAGCAAACTACCACAACTGTCTACTGAATAATTAATGAGCATTTAGACATATATTGTGAAGTTGAAATAAACGTTGCACAAATAGCCACAATTTTAAATAAAGGTTATAGAAAAAATTGCACATTTCCACTGTACAAATCTCATTGGAGGTAAACAAGTTAGATTGAAATATCACAGTAAGAAAATAAATTGGACATAAAAGCCTGCATTTGCAATGTTGTGAAAGAAAAATAAGTTAGCCAGGCATTCATAAATGATTAAAGTAAATTCATTCCCACAAGGTAACAAACATCACAGTTTAGCGGCATTTTAGTTTTTCGATCAAAGAAATCAAAAATACACTGCCATGGATAAATTTATCTCGCTTGGTCATGGCATACAAAGTTTGTTCATCATCAGTTATTTAAAGTAAAATTAATTTTACACTTCATGCCTTCCGCTTAAACAGATAGATGTGAAAATTGGCCTTACACAAGAAGTACATTCACAAGGAAAAAACGTGATATATCAGTGTTATAGGATTCAAAATCTACTTTCTGTCTCTAATTTGTGATAATAGCTTGTTATTTTATTTTTGAACAATTCATTCATAGTTTTGACGAAAAGATAAAATCGGAAAACTGACACTACCATTTATTCACATTTTTTTTTGTCATCAACATAAAATAATTTATATCATGATACGTGGCCTTATATTAAGCATAGGCCTACATCTAAGATTTTGATTTTGAACTTTTTATTGGATAAGTAGCAAGTTCTCAAATAAGACACAATACCCTCTGGAAGAAGTACCCTTAACCAAGTAAGTGCTCATCATTGCACATCCCCTTTTAATAATGCTATGTAAGTTGCAAGAGTCCTGACCAAAGGCAAAATTCTTTAACGATTCCACAAACTCTTTTTTCGCACTAAAAGTAGGCCTACCCATCAGCGGTTGTCTTAGAAATGGCGAAATATTAAATGTTTCATCCAAGTATAACAAATTCTCAAAGCTTCTAAAAACATCCTTTCAGAAATTGAACCCAGATTTATGACAGGGATTAATTTTTTCTTTCATAGTGGATGTTTGATAGTTTTTTTACAATCGCACAAAGACATATATTCCACATTATCTTTTTGAAAGTTTGGTTACAATTTAAATAAATTGCCACTGCATCTGAAAATCTGGTATTTTGTACACTTATTTAGCAATGATTTCAGAACGAAAGAAAGGCAAAGCGCAAGGTGAAAAGGTCAGCTTAAACTCAGCAGATCCGAACAGTACAGAAAACTGAATACACTGATAACTGAGTATATTTCACTGAGCACATTAATGATGAATTTGATAAAGTACATGGGAATAAAGTGGAACGATGCGTTGATGTTGGACTAGGCGTTTGTTACACATGATGGAATTAAGCACAAAGACACAGACATCTGTCACAACAATAAATAACTTTTCTTGTTTCTCCGTATGTCTATGCATGGTGCATCTTTGAATGACCTTGTGAGGTTCGACCTTGAATGACCTTGTGAGGTGCGACCTTAAATGACCTTGTGAGGAGCGACCTCAAATGACCTTGTGACTGTCATACTATGAAAACTCTTCAGATTTTCACACACTGTTTGCGTCTGGAGAGTTTGGACCTGGAATTTCAAACAAAGAACAACACAGTAACAAAATTGGTAAGTTTTATTTTGCAAAATACTAATTACTGCCAGTGCCAGTCCAATAGCATGTGCGCAATAATTATATCGGTCACATTTTACCATCATGATAACGTCAGAATATTGACATTCAACCAAAATCTGACAATCTTTGACCATTTGAAATTTGAAAGAAATCAAATAAAATAGCACAACCCAACTTACAAAAACATGATTTCTAATAGATATAGTACATTCACGCCAATCCTCAGTTCTTTTGGAGTTTACCCTATTTTTAGTCCAAACTGATCTTGGACAAACTTACATGTACACTGGGCAGCTTTCCTTTTTTTCAAACTGTACCCAATATTACTTTACTGATCGCGTCATATTGCTTCTGCAAGTTGCAGGAATGCAACGAAGGGAATGGCTCTCAGGAAACCGTAAATGTAAATAAAATATTCAATAGTGGATTTTTGCCAAACCCATTTTTTGTATTATATTCAGTGAATTTTTTCTATTAGATGAGCAAATTGTACCTAATTTGTCCGGCCAGCAGAGGGTTAATGGCATACAGCCAGTCATGGAAGTCCTTGTCATCAAGCGTCTGAAGGAGAAATCCCCGGTTCTTTGTCATCACCGAGAAAGTGTTTCGCCTCTGCAAGTAATAATAAAAATAGATGACTTACATACATCCAGCCACTTTGACTAAGTGCAGTTCTATCTTGCCATCGGAGATAATGCCTGAAGTAATTTACAATTATTTGAAAGAATCCCTTCACTGTACCATGTACATGTATAAGTTCAAATCCCGCCATCTTTTGATTGTTTGTTTATTTGTTTGATTTGGGATTTTAGGGCGTACTTTAGGTTATTTCACTCATTTCCTGGGTGGCAGCCCAATAGGTTAAGAAAACCACCCACAACAATACTTGAAACAAATAAAGACACCAAGAAACAAAGAACAGGACTCTGGGATGCCACAACAAATCGGCTTCCTGATGCCCGTAGATCAGAGTGCACCAAGGCAATGGAAGCTCCCGTAATCGATCGGCCTATTGAACAGGCCTCAGGTCCACTATGGAAGACTGTGAGTGAACCTTTCTGACATACAAAGTGTAAAGGTTTAATGACCACAGGCGCTCCTTAGCACTCATCAGAGATGGTTCGCCAAGCTTGTATAAGCGATTTAAGATATGGCGTCACAAATTTCCTTTGTTAAAGGGGTCTCCATTTTGTATTATCTAACAAGAGGCGAGCCAAGGCTCCATACTGTTCAACAGAGTCGATCACATGCTAGTGAAGCGCCTACTGGACAGGCCTCTGAGCTTCATGTAAGCTCATCAGCAGCAATTTGAAATCTAATCAAATGGTTGTCTAAACAGTTCGAGATGATAACAGTGGCTTACGTGTAGCTGAAGCACAGACTGCTGATCCTCCGTGTAATCAATCTGTGCTGTGGCCAGGTTAATCAGTCCTTTCTCTACAGGGTCCTTCTCGTTGTTATAGATATAGACATACGGACGACGCACAACCTACAAACACAAACACATTAACAGATTTTTGTTTAATGGGACCTCTTCATTGCAATCTTGGAATGAAGACTTAATGGCAAAATAAGGACTATGGAAAGAATAATAAATGTTTCTCCAAAGGGTCTGTCTCTTGTTATAGATATACGGTCAATGCACAGCCTACAAACAACAGGCTTTGGGTCATAAACTGTTTGGGTTAACACCCAAGTTGTTGGTTCCCAAAAAGTATCGAAAGAACCATGAATCAAGAATGGAGGCCTTACTTTTTATTTTATTTTGTTGCCTAAATGTTGCTTCATTGACTCCATCTTAATATTAAGACAATATGGCACAAATCAGCAGCTAGTATCCTGCCAGAATCTTAGAATAAGAATCTTACTGGCAGAGATTTATGAATTTGTGAATAGCTAATACCCAACAAAGAACAACAACAAGAGTCCAACATAAGCTGTGTTTCTTTGAAATTTATTTTTTCACGACAGAAGAAAGTTCTTATATTTCCAAAATGCTATCTGAACTTACGACCCATCGTTTGATCCACCCATTGGTTTTCTCTTCCAGGAAGTTGAGGTATCCTCGTCTTGACACGACTGGGCTCACGCGAACTTCCTCAATATCTGCAACAAACTGTGGGATTTCGTCCTGTCGTATCATGCCTCGGAGAGGAAGTGAGAGTTTACGATCTAATCCTTCCGTGGACGCTGAGGTTGTCAGACTGTCACATGACTTGGACTTAGTGTCTGTAGTAAGCGGTCTAAACAGAGTAGAACAAAAATAAATCATTTACCATTTACACAACAATGTTTTGACTGAAATCTTTTTTGTGTCAATTAGAAAGTGACCACAAACAGTATTTTTGTTTTTCAGGTTTTTTTGGCATTTACTGCTGGTGATTGGATGCCTGGCTCTGAGGGTTATGAGTTTGATTTCCGCAATGGGCTCGATCAGTCTGAAAAATTGCATTTGTATCTCATTTGTTTCACAAGTTTACCACAACCAGTTTGACAAAATAAGTATACAAAAACAGTGCTATACCATGTGACATTTCTACCTCACTTTATACATGATTGGTTTTTCATGTGATTGGAGTTTTATGCTGTATTTTACATGTAGGTTATTTCACTCATGTCACAGTGTTCCAGCACAACTAGCGGAGCAAACCCTGTAAACAACGCTGGCAACACAGAAGATGCCACTTAACATTTACAGGACAAACAATGGGACAGCACAACAAATAGCCTTCCTGCTGCCCCTTAGTTCATAGAGCACCAGGGCACAGGAGGCTCCCACCCAACCACCCGCTCACTTACTTGAAAAGTTCAGATGACGTGCTAGTCATCATACTAGCTGACATGGACTCTCCACTGCTGGGCACTTCACTCTCGTCTGAGGTGGAGGCGGTACTTATTATGGATTCATCCATAGAAACCTGCAAAAACAACAATATCTGGCATCAATTTCTGCTCAAAGGAATTACACAACCCAGCCCAACTGTATTGTGCGAGGAAATCCCATGAATGGGAAAATACCAGGATATAATAAAAAAAAACAAGCAAATCGTTTTCTTCTTTGGGAAAAAAAGGAGCAGAAAAAAAGACTGACTTTTGATCAAATATTTCTGTTATTTAACCGATTTCCCATTCACGACCTTTGTGAGTGTAATGTTCAGGGTTTTATTTCGAGCCTACTTTGAATAAAATAAAACATAGTTATCTTACCTTGATTGGAGGAGGATTCAGGGGTAGTCTCCCTTGAAGGATCAGCTTCAGACATTTGGTGATGAGGTCTTTCTCCTTGTCACCTTCACAGATCAATGTTGTAGTGCTGTCTTCTTTCGTCAGCTCATCCTTTTCCTCATCCACTGTGGTTTCATCTTCCCGAGCTTTCTGACCTTTGGCCTTTGCGTACAGATTGGATGCCTCCTTATCGAGTTTACTCAACTCCAGGGATTTGTTCTGTTCTGCCAGTTTCTCTCTCAAGAGAAGAACATGACGAGCTTTCTCAACCTAAAACACACACGCACAAAAACTAGATTTATTTACAAGTATTTAAATCCCTCATAATTAGGAGCAAAAGATTTTTTGCCAGACTGACGATTACATGTACTTGAGTTGTATCATTAACAGAATACAACTTTCTCAAATCTCCTACATATAGAGTTTATAATGACGGGATATGCGAGTTTCACTGGCGGAATGTAAACAAAGCATTGTAAATAGTCCCGGTTTCAGAGGATGTAGATACGAAAAAAATATCAGATGGCTCTGGATCACGCGAGTCTGCATTATAGGTATATGATAAATAGGTCAACATAACTCATGTGGGACCAGTTGACCTAATTATATACTATTTTTCTACAGATGTATGTCAGTGTTTATGTCCAGCTTAGACCAAACAGACGACATCTATGTTGCAGTTTCCCTCAAAGAAGAGAATGGAATGACCTTTGTTCATTGGCTAAAATTTTACTGCCTTAATCATGTCTACATGTTTTGTGAAGGACCTCGGGGAATATATACGATAGACCATGTCATGAATTTCAAGTGAATCAGTCATGAGAAAATAGGAAATAACCATGAAGTCATATAACAGCATTTATTGCCCTACCATTTCGGCAGATGATCAGACAATAGGATATAGGTCATATAATAACAGTTTTTATTGCCCTGCCGTTTCAGCAGATCATCATACATTAGGATATAGGTCATATGATAACAATATTTATTGCCCTACACCATTTCGGCAGATCATCATACAATAGGATATAGGTCATATAATAACAGTTTTTATTGCCCTGCCATTTCAGCAGATCATCATACATTAGGATATAGGTCAAATGATAACAGTATTTATTGCCCTACCATTTCTAATCGTGTAAGTTTCTCCAGCTCCCATTGGTGGTCAATAATCAGCGAGTCACCACGCGGTCTCCATCCATTCAGATTCTCTTCACCGCGCACATATGTGGAAGACGTGTCCAAAACCCGTCTCTGTCGTCTCTGGACACCTGCGAAAACAAATTAATAAATACATTATACATGTTAAGGTATGGTTATTGTCTTGTGTACAATGTCCATTTGATCAAAGAGTTGATTTCTATAATCCATTAGAAGAATATCTTGTTTATTTATTTATTTATTTTCCAATGTTGGATCAACAGAACACAATTACACATCATTGGCCAGCTGTATTGTGGGGGGGGAAATTGGGTAGAACCCTGAAAACTCACAAACTGCTGCTGGTAGCACATCAGAGTGACGCCATATTGATTTTTTAATTTTGTTTTGATTTTGGTTTAACACCATACTTCAGGTTATTTTGCCAATGAATAAAGGACTTTCTTTCTTGATGTACGGATCAAGCTGATTTGAGGGATGCATAGAAATGAAGTAATGCCAAATATTATGGAACCATGTATTAACATCAATTATTTACAGACAATGTACAACAGATTTAAAGCTCTGGCTATAAGGCAGATAATGTCAGAAAAAGGGGATTACAAAACAACAATAAAGCAGCATTTACAAATCCAAGACAAGCTTCAGCAGATATAAATTCCAGAATCAAATAAAATAGAAAATATAGTCCAGGCACATAACATTACAGTGATTACACAGAATGCTTGACAAATGCAAAGTGTCTTCCTTCACTAGCATTCAATACACCAACAGAAATCTATATGTTTTTTGCTAGGTCAACCCTCTACTTCTGTTGTTCTCAAATCCTCTAGTTAAATTGTTACTCTTCATTACCAGGCGTATTACACTTGTGAGCCATTTTTAGACCAATTTCACGAAAGCACCATGTTGAAATCAAAGTGAGGTGATCTGCTCTTTTGACGTGAGAAATAACATCACACATGCAGCATCACAAAGGTTTTTTTCACCAATGACGCACAAGCCTTAACATAACAGTACAGTGACGTCATGATTGGAGTAGCACGTCACAATGCGTGGCGTCCGAAAAGCATATAGCCTCACGTAATTATGCAGTGCCACCCTTTCCATGAAATAGGTCTATTGGGGTGGTTTAATGACTGGAAAGAAGATTTAAGAACTTGCTGATAGAGTGAATATTGACTTCCTTCCTATATCCAAGAGCAATAGGTCTATACATGTAGAGGTCACCATAGAGCATGTGTTGATCACGACAGCTCCTGAACGCAGCATGAACTTACATGTAAGTCTCGACATACATGTAGAACACAATCTAAATTCTCTTCAATGTGAAAACTAGCCAAAAGGACATGGCTATAAAGTTACCATTAATCATGATAAATTTCAACCATAAAATCTCGACTTCAGAAGCTATGTAAAACACTTTGAAAAATAGTATCTGGGAGTCAGGTCACAATGTTGTAAGTGTGGAGAATCAGGATTTTACCACAAACATAAATTTATCTGTCTATTTGTTAAAGTATTTCCGAACACTTGCTTGATTGGAGTTTTATGCCGTTCTCAAGGTAATTTCACTTATGACAGTGTGCCAGCCCAATCAGTGAAAGAAACCACCAAAGGCGACGCTGGCAACATAGAAAACAATACACTTACAGGACGAAAAACAGGACACCACAACAAATTGGCTTCCTGATGCCACTTAGCTCAAAAGCACCAGGGTACCAGGAGGCTCCCACCCAACCACCCGCTACAAAACTTGCAAATAGGTGACAGTTATTTGTGGTTTAAATTATAGGTGAATAATAGATATACACAAATGGAATGAATAAACAATAAACAAACACAATCTGACAGAATATGTGCAAGCATAGCCTAAGACAGAGAAAGGTGCAAATCACAAACCTGGACTACCTGTGTCCGAACATCTCCTGAGGAACATCTCGTAGACGCCTGTGACCTTGTTACAGTCCATGACCTTGTAAGCTCCACTCCCGAAGAAGTTCCGTAGCGATCTGAAACGAGGACTGTGTCACCAAAAACATGGCGGCATTAATTAACACTAACACCACAGACTAGAAAGAACAACAACAACACCTATCATGCTACATGCTGCCCGGTGTTTAAATTTAGTGACAGAGGCTATCGTCTTGTACTTTATGTTTTCAGGTAACGTCAAATATTGTAAATTGGTAAACTGATACGCCGCACATTTGGAAAGTGCATTTATATTTTATGTAATTTTATGTGATGTCATTGGCAGATTGCCAAGTTTGTATTAGCTAGGTTCATGTATAACCTAATATGAATTCCCATGGGATAGCAATCAACCAATCGGATTGCAAACAAAATATTCTGATCAAGTTTCTGGTATAGTTAGGGATTGGTGCACTCAAGTTTCAGGTACATTAAGGGATTAGAGTACTCAAGTTTCTGGTACAGTCAGGGATTGGTGCACTCAAGTAACTAGTGCATTCAAGGATTGGAGTACTCAAGTTTCAGGTACATTAAGAGATTAGAGTACTCAAGTTTCTGGTACAGTCAGGGATTGGTGCACTCAAGTAACTAGTGCATTCAAGGATTGGTGTACTCAAGTTTCAGGTACATTAAGGGATTAGAGTACTCAAGTTTCTGGTATATTCACGGATTGGTGCATTCAAATTTCTGGTATATTCACGGATTGGTGCATTCAAATTTCTGGTATGTTCACGGATTGGTGCAATAAAATTTCTGGTATATTCACGGATTGGTGCAATAAAATTTCTGGTATATTCACGGATTGGCGCACTCAAATTTCAGGTACATTAAGGGATTAGAGTACTCAAGTTTCTGGTACACTCAGGGATTGGTACACTCAAATTTCAGCTACATTCAAGGATTGGCGCACTCAAATTTTTGGTATATTTTCGCTGATTGGTGCACTCGATTTTCTGGTATATTCAAGAATTGGTGTACTCAAATTACAGGTACATTCAAGGATTGGTGCACTCAAATGTCTGGTATATTTAAGGATTGGTGCAATCAGATTTCTGGTATATACATGGATTGGTGCACTCAAATTTCAGGTACATTTAAGGATTGGTGCACTCAAATTTTTGGTATATTTAAGGATTGGTGCACTCAAGTTTCTAGTGTAATCAGATATTGGTACACTCAAGCTGAGTTGATCCATGTATCTATGAGATTAAAGTTGTATAGGAAATTCCATTGCACCATACTTCAAAGCTATATACATTGATTATTTGGTGTAGATTGGTATTACATCTTCTGTTAACTAAACTGCAGTTCAACACATACCAGTTGAAAGTTGCCAAGGTTAAGGAGTGTGTAGTGCTCATAGTCACAGAATATTGCTTCAGTGCTCAGAATTATAGAAAATGTGACAGAATAGATCATCAAAGCGCATAGTGGAAATACATGTACATATAAATACTGCCTAAAACCCACCCTGAAATCTCTGCACCCACCAGAATCTTCCCTTTTATACCTCAAGTCGACAAGCCGTGTTGAATTATCAGATGGTTTGAATCTACTCCACCCACTATATCAACATGTCCCCACCCACTATATCAACATGTCCCCACCCACTATATCAACATGTCCTCACCCACTATATCAACATGTCCCCACCCACTATATCAACATGTCCCCACCCACTATATCAACAAGTCCCCACCCACTATATCAACATGTCCTCACCCACTATATCAACATGTCCCCACCCACTATATCAACATGTCCCCACCCACTATATCAACAAGTCCCCACCCACTACAACCACCCACAAATAAAGGTCATGACAGTTACATCATCTCTCCACTTAGGTGCAAATATATCCACAAGTTTTATGTTTAAAAAAAAAAAAAACACAAAAGAACAACAAACCCCACCAATTCCCAAATCTCACGCTTAAAGCACTATTCACCAGTTCTAAACTTTTCTTCACAACCGATCAATCTGAAGGCCTACTGTACGTAGTAGACAAATGCAACATACAGTTTGAAAAAATTGCAATTTCAACAAAATGTCACCACTACATGACTAATATCACAAAATTTGCTAGCAATTTTACAATATGTACAAGAGGAACAGGGGACATGGGGGATACTGATGTGAAAAATGACAAGTTACTTTAATGAACACATATTTTATTTATGTATTTATATGATTGGTGTTTATTGTCATACTCAGGGGTATTTCTTGAAACGACTCAGAAATGGTGAAATGGTCGTGTTTGGTGGCATGAGAGAAATATGTAAAAAGAACGAGTGAGTGAATGATGATCCATGCTATATAGCTTGCTTGAAAGATAGATGACAGATTATTGATTGAGTGATTGGGTGATTGATGGCTGGACTACAACAAGCCATGACTGTTGTGATGAAAATAGGACACAGGGTGTTCAAGAAAGGGCAGCATGCAGTGTGGATAGGTAGGTGTTTGATTCACAAAGCCTTTTTCGGTTAAAGTCAACAAACTTTGATTCATACAAAAATCAATTCATTCAACCAACTTAATAGTAAACTTGTACTAATGCCATTGAGAAATAATAACATTAATAAAATCTGTGCCATTAAAATGTTTGACTTTAGTGAGAAAAAAATGCTTTGTGAATACTTCATACTAGGTAAATCTACAGTAATCTATTTATTTAATATATTTTATTATTTTGAACTAAAACAAATGATCATAGTTGTAAAGATTTTAATAATGATAAACATTGAACTTACAAGACAACTGTGTTACACAGATTGAACTTAAAATATCATGCATGAATATTTATGCTACAGACTGACAAAATAAACAATTTTGTGGATAACCAAATTCTCAAGCGGCATAAATTAGAAAACATCAAAAATATTAAACACATACCAAAATCAGAAAAGTGGCTAGTTTTCATAAATAGTTCGTTAACAAAACTGACAAATTTGAAATATTCTGTCCACATTTTACTCTTTAGTATGCCAGTATGATGGAATATCATGTGCGGCTTCAAAGACCCTTAGATCAATATTCCACAATGCAAAGTGAAATGCCCTAAAATATCAAATTAATCACCAACAAATAAGTATAAAAAATGTTGTCAGAGAAGTATAGAGTTAGGTCTTGATAAATTCCTAATGGTTACAGAATGCCTTATCTCCATACTTAAGTTGCAATGCCCAGCATTGATGCCAGGCTTTCCAGCAGCATATGGATCATAAGATATAATCTATAAAATGTTTTTGTAGATTTCAATTTTTAGACAGTGCTGATTACGGTGGTACATTACATCATTTCACTCATATGACAGACAGATCTATTGTATCCAATGTGCAATCAATGTTTCGATAATGATGTTAAGATCCTCCGCCTGACAATAAAAGTCAGCATTAGTTACTGTCTCAATCCCTTGTGCTGGCCATCAAGCAAGAAAAGTAACAGGTACCCAGTTGTAAACATATAGCCATTAACATTAGTCATTTGAGACCAGTTGTAGATATGACTAGTTAGTCCTTTTGTTTATCAGTTAATGGCAGGCAAATGGTGTTGTTGTTGTATCTTACCTGGGAGCAGAGATGCGGGTGTCACGGGAATGGATAACCAGACACAAGTCCTTCGTCACACAACATGGCTGAGCACAGTTCTCAACCTAAACACAACCATATTCTCTTATATAAATGTTTTATACATTTTATAAATATAAGGCAAAATAATTGCTGCAAATCGAGAACACTGTTTCATCTGTCCATATTTGTTGCAATGAAATATTAACATGATGTGTGTTGGCAATTAACTTCAAGAGATCTCTGCAAGTTGTAGAAGAAAAAAATGTGTCCATTTACAGAACATCTTTAACATTGACAGTGCTATATTAATGTTTAAAACTATGCTAAAAGAGGTTTCACTTACATGTACATGACAACAGTGAAGACTGACACCAATGAAACCAAAAAATTAAAAGCCTTATTTCAACCACCAAAAAACAACTAAATTTTGCCCCACTGACAGCATGAATGCTAAATCAATACATTTTTCTTTTTGCCAAAAGGTGGTCTGACAATGACAGGTACATTGTAGGTATATAGTGAGAATACAAACCTCTAGATAAGCGGATAGAGTCATGTAGACCTTTTGACCTCCAGGGGTCACCTGGTTTAACAGTGGTGAGCTGTGGAGAGAGCTGTCCCAGGCCGCCTCAAAACGGAAGAACACCCTATAAAATACACATGCAAAAAATTCATGAATAATTAATAATTTTTACAAACAGTTTTCACAAATATTTATTACTTGTAAGTAAAGAATATATATCATGCAGTAAAGAAAAGATCAAACAAATTAATTAATGCAAATTTGTGAATAGATATTTATCTCGAGTGGTGAGATCAGGTAATAGCAATTTACATGGTATAGTAAATGAGAAAAAAAGAGTTTGTTTGTTTGTTTGTTTGATTGGTGTTAAACGGCGTACTCAAAGATATTTCATTTATAGGACGACGGATTCTCCACTTCTTAATGTGCTCTACATAATACGGCGGAAAACCGGGAGGAAACCTCTTAAAAAACGCCCCCCCGATTGCCGAAGTCACTTAGTGTGACTCCTTCATATACCTCAGGTCCACTGGGAGACTAGAACCTGTGCGGTACATCGAAGGAGGAGCTAACCACTGAGCCACGGCGCAGGCCCGACAAAAAAGTAGCATGTACATGTACACATAGATGTTCATGTACAGATAAGAATATTACCAAACCCCAAAATAGTATTTTTAAGAAATAATCCATGAGACTATCAACTAATGACAGTTATGAATTATCTGATGCAGAATGGAATTTTGTCTTACCCAGTAGTTTTTGTTCTTTTTGTAGACAATCATAGGTCATATGGAACAATTAAGGTTCAGATTTTAAACATATCAATTAAAAACAGTAAAAATAAAAGAATGAGAAACCAAAGAGCTCCACAGTAAGGGGAATAACTCACCTGTCATCATTCTGGTACTCTATGAAGTGGGGTTGGAATAGATTAAGGGAGAGAACTACGCTCTCAAGGTCGGAATCTCGGTAATCAGGGGTGTTACGGATTCGACCTGAAATACAAATAGCCAAAAATCTCTATAATATCTGAACATCTACCTTCAACAAATTATAAATAAGATTTGAAAAAAGCAGATATTTCTTTTCAGGTTTCTCGACTCTAAAACTGTGTTGATATGACATTATCAATCTATTTGCAGTTGAAATACTTTCTTAACTAGGTCAGGGTTCTCTTTCAGAGTTTTGTCGTGTTCAGCCACCAATTGGTATTCAGACGTGATGGTGACTGTCTGGTTGTATAAATTCAGCACTGATCTGTACTCTAACTGTACTAACTTATAAACAGATAACCAGCTGCAAAGTAATTTGTATTTTCGATGAACAGTAATTTCTGGTAAGGGGAAAGTATTATTGAACACTATCGGCAAACCTTTCGTCATTTCAATTAATTTCGTTGTCATCACTTAGATAGGGCGTGATAGGTGTATGAAGATGCCTAAAAATCTTACATTTTGTTAACCGGAAGCCTTTTTACCGCCATATGCACAATAAACAAAAAAAAACATGGGGAAACTAAGAAAATTTCATATGGTGTTTGATGCACAAAGTTTAGTTAAGGAGTAAATTATATTTTGAATGTAAAACAAATGGAAACTATGGAATCTGTCAACATTGGCAGTTTTACCCACAGGCTGGGAAAAAGTACCGGCCAAAATAGCGATGATCGTATCACGTCCGAGACAATGTGTGCAGAACATTCAGAAGGAATTCAGAGTATGGTTGTAGCTGTGAGATTGACTTATTAGAAACTTAACATAAACTTTCCAACCGGATTTAAATAAATTTATTAAATGAAAAGCCAAAAATAAGGTCTTACCGACAACTAATTCATTGACGTCTTTCCACATGAGGTCATGACCTCTCTCATGAATAATTGTAATTGTGATTCGTCTCTGAATCCCCTGGTGGAGCATGTGAGTTCCAGCACAGGGGAGATAATCACCGTGGTCAACTACAGCTGGGACATACCTAAATATACAGAGGAAAGAAAATAGTACAACACAGTTAGACAGATTTTTACAATCTCAATAAAGGAATTGATAATGCACATGTCTAAAAAGAAACACTTATTTAATGTGCATAACGAATGCTTATCTTAGAAGATCCAATGTTTTAATCCCAATTCAAATGTCATGATCAAGATTAGGGGGGTGGCTTGATAATCTATTGAAAACTATCAATTTGGTGACATAAGTTTTTATCCATATTTAGTTCTTACTGATTTCCAGTTTCTAAATGTCGCTCAAAGAACATATGGTTAAATTTGCTTTTGTTTGTAGGATAAAGGTTTAACGTTTTTTAACGCCAGACTTAAAGTTATTTCACTCATATCGTGAAGCTCCTGTCGCCTTTGTGGCATCAATTACAAACAAACAGAGACAATTCAAGACACTGAAATCCCTTGAGTGTCCCAAGGAACGAGAGGCTCCAACAAAAAAAACACACACTAAAAAGGAATATGAACAGCCTTATATATATATTTTTGTATAAATGTAGAGAAAAAAAATTTTGCTTGCCTCCACCGGGATTCGAACTCGGGTCTTTGGCAGCCTTATATATATATATATTTTTTTGTATAAATGTAGAGAAAGAAAATTTTGCTTGCCTTCATATATCTACATTAAAAAAATAATAATAATAATTGCATTTATTTGTTTTTCAATCTGTACTTATTGACTTACTCTCCATTTGGTGCCAGCTCACAAATTTCAAACCAAACCAGCATGTCATACTTCGAATGAATATGACTTGTACTGAAAAAAACAGAAAACAGAACACTTATTTTAAAACAGAATACTTATTTTAAAACAGAATACTTATTTTAAAACAGAACACTTATTTTAAAACAGAACACTTATTTTAATACAACAATATTTCCCCATTACAAGTTTTATAAATCAAACATTGCCAGATTTGAGTTGCACTTCCTTAAAAATTTGATAGTTGTAAAAGAGAACGTCATAAATTAAGACAAAAACCAAAACTTTTGTTTAATAATTGAATATATAGATTTGAAAACAATCCTGCTAGGATACCTTTAAATAGTTATTTTCACTTTATTAAATTTGAACATAAAAGTAACTTGCTCATTGTTAAGTCATTCTGTGTTAGCTAATTTAAATAATAAAATTTTTCAAAATAATTCAAACATATTATAACATCCAGCATAACAAAAATATACTTTTATTTTGTATTCTTTGCTTTAAATGACTAGATTAGTAGGTAAATTAATAAAAAAACAATGAGCAGTTATCATTGTAAAGTTATGCACAGGATTAAACAACCTAAAGGGTTAACAAAAGGCAGTAATATTCCTTAGTTAAATATGCATTAGAGGTGGAATTGTTTGTTTTTTATTGTTGTTATACTTTTTTCAACAGACTTCAGGTAAATTCACTTATTTTATGATGTTCGTGGTGAATGAGTGAAAGAATCCACCCTCCACAACAATGTCCGAAAACAATGACAAGATATTAGACCCAAATCAACGTTGTAATTACAAGAGGCATCATAGGTCAAGAGGTCACAACTCACAAATCAGTTTGTTGATTCCAGCCATCCATTGCTCTCACACAAAATACACAAATTTAATACCTGTTTTATATTTTTTATTAATTTTTGTTCAGTCAAAGTGGCGCATTGCATTCATCTATGGACTGGTAATAAAGTTGCCTGTACCGTACACGTGCATGCAGATTCAATCAACCCCTCGGCAATGTAATGTACAATCAATTTAAAGCAGTTGTTTGTTTACAAAATGCAACATGAAGCACAAGACCTAATAGATGCTGTCATTTATAAATGTGGTTGCTTATCACCAAGCGATGATAAAGTAGGTACCAAAACGCTTATGTTTGTTTGTTTGATTAGGGTTTTACACCGTGCTTAATTGAGGTTATTTCACTCATATGATGCAGTGCCAGCCCAATGGATGAAAGCCACCATCAACCACACTATCACCAAACAAGGGTTCCACCGAGCAAAGGCAGGACTAAAAACAGGACACCACAACATATCGGCTTCATGATGCCCTTAAGCCCAGAAATCAAAGAAAGCTTCCATCCAACCACCTGCTTCAGTCTCTTAAAATAACAGTTATATAATCTTTAATAGAGTTAGTATGTTGTTAGTTCACAAAATGCAGTGTCTACAATTAGAGTATTAGGCTGAATGCATTAATCATCAACATTAGAAGCTTTATTTATAATGTAAGTTGAACATTCCATTAGATATCTTACACTGGTTTCTACTGACATGCAATGCCATCAACTAAAATACAAAGCTCTCTTCAAAACTGTAACATGTCAAATGGTGTGGGTCTTATGTGAGTGTCTAGTACCCCAAATGAGAACAAAATATACCAGATATATTTTTAAAAACTTAGACATTTTCAATGGGGTAACTATTCCAACTGGGCTGATGTAAAAAACAAAACCAATTTCTGTTCTTAAATAGTAACAGTAAAGCTCACACAACCATAAAAATGTGTCAATGCATCAATTCCTGTATAGCGAAAGTTATTAATTCACCCTTTATTACATCTGTCAATGGTTTTAACAGTCCTAGTGAAATAGGGTTTAAAATAGCATTCCACAACCATTGCTAAGGGGAGATAACCTGGGCCGAGTGTTGGATAAAATCATGATTATCAGTATTTAGCAGATCATAGGAAAAGCTGTTGAAACAATATCCCAGAACCATGTTTAAGGAGAATGTGCACTTTGATCCAGTAGAAAGGAGAGCATCTTGGGTCAGTTTGGGGTAAACATGTGGCAGAAGAATTATAGCTTTGGGGTTTCCCAACTACCTTAAGTCTAGGAGTTATCGCTTTGCAAATAGGCGTAGTGATTAACCCTTTAACCTGATGCTGACTATTAAAGACATTCAAGAGTGATAAGGAAAATAGTGATAAGCATTGTTACTTTTGCTTGAGGGAGGTCACATTTAACAATTTTCAAGATGAAGTTTCCTTTATTTACACCCAGACCGCATTTGCAGTATATGGGTGTATACCCAAAACCTTAAATCTAAGAGATGTCACTTTGCTAATAAATTGATTGATTGGGGTTTTTATGCTGTACTCCAGGTTATTTCACTCATGACTGCATGCCAGCTTAACGGTTGAAGAAACCACCCTTAGGGACGCCTGCAATATGAAAGGCACCACAGCATATTTACCGAACAAAAAATGGGACACCATTAGAAATCAGCTTCCAGCCTCCCCTTACCTCCTTAGCAAATAAAAGTAACCTTTAACATGGTAGTGATTATTCAAGAGTTGTAGATTTAATTGTTGATTGGTGTTTAATGCCGTGCTCAAAGGTCAAAAGTTGTAAAGGAAAATGGTGTAAACTATATCCCATAACCGTGTTGGAACCACCTTGACTCAATTAAAAAGTAAACGTCTTGTGTCAGTTTTTAAATACATTAGTCACAAGCAAGCAGGTCAGGCAAGTGTTAGTTTTTGGGTGAGGGATAATTAAATCTTACCCAACCCCTAAGGCTTTTGAGATGTCCATAACAAGAGATTTCTTTGGAGATGTGTCAGAGTTTTCTGTTTCTTCCCTGAGATTTCATGTGAAATGTCAACAAAAACTATTATATATTTTGGTAACAAGCTGTACATCTATCATTTATAATAAATGCCTTATATTACTTCAAAACAATAGAAAATAATTCATTTCTAGGATATTTTGTCCTTTTCCTCTTCAACAGAACATACTTAGGGTTATTTCACGGAATATAAGCAGAAACTAGCCAACAAAAAGGTTGATTTAACAGGCCAAAGAAAATACAGACAAAGTAACAATGTATGAGGACTGTCTCAACTGTTTTTCTTCAGAATATTTTTTTTTTTTTTGTTTGATGTTTGGTGGAAAGCTGGGAGGAAAGCTTAAAACTCACAGAGATCTCCAAAACCAATGGCGCCCTTTGGTTATCAAATATAAGCTTATTCTTCAGGGATCTTGATACGCCCAGGAATCAAAGGCTACCTGTATTTGTATATAATACAAACCCTTTCGTTTCAGCCGCTGATAAATTATGGGAGGGACTGCTAGGAGCTTGTCAAAGGATAACAGGTGTTGCAGGCTGCAGTTGTTTACAGAGTATCTAGGGCAGTGGTATCAAAGGTCAAGGTCGCTTAACTGGCTGTCCCTGTAATAACTTTCTCCGGAGCCAATCTTTGTTTGTATAAAGATTTGGTTTGTTTGTTTGATTGGGGTTTTACGTCATACTCAAAGTTATTTCACTTATATGGACTAGAAATGGCTTATAAAAGATTTTGACTGGATAGTAAAGTGGGCATCCCCGGAAAACCTTTCCTTATTTATCAGTGGCATGATTTACTACCAGAAAAAGGCCAGTATATTAAATCGAAGAGTACAAAAAGCTGTATAAGTATTATTACCTGGGAGGGGTGATCACTCCGAACCTCGGGGAGGGAACTGGTTTTGACACAGGTAGAGAAGGTGGAAAGCTCCTTCTGATTGGATGACGAATAGGGCTGTTAAAACAAACAATTGTAAAGGTATGAGGAATTGATAAATAAGACTAGAATCTAAAACAGAAGCCGAGACAATAAACATAACTCATTATTATGATCATGCAGACCTGCCTACCCCAAAATCAGAAAATGTGTACAAGTGTCTGAACTTATGTGTACAATCGAGAATTTATGCGTACAAAATCAGAAAACACAATGATGTAGGCCTAATGGTTATTATTATCAAGCTAAAGCAAAAGCCAAAGAAGTTAATTTACTAATAACGAAACTTATAAATATAAAATATTTTTATATATTTAAAACATATTTAGAATGGTGCATATCAAAAAGTTAAATTTTGAGTACAATTTGGTTACTCATGTGTACAAGTGTATTTTGAAAAAGTTTTGTTTTCAAAATACACGAAATGTGTACAAGTAGGCAGGTTTGATCATGGTATCATACTACAAACACACAATCAGTTCAGATACACAATCGTTAAATCATAGAACCTAGACTAGAATGTTGCGTAGATTAACCAGAAGCTACCAGTCATATGACTTTTAGTTTCAGTTATGATTGACATTATGAGCACAGTTTTGTTAAAAATATGTTGTCATGTAAAAGAAGATTGTGGAATTCTATAAATTTGTTATATTTACATATCAATATTCCCTTTATATCAAAGCAACCGACGCTGGAAAATTACCAAATTGCATTGATCAGAATATAAATTAACATAATTTAATTACATCTTTAAGATTTTTAATACAACTTACTGAGTCTCCCTGGCTTGTTCATGCAGTGGATGTTGTTGGTAATGGCCGAAAACCTCAAAGACAAGAGGCTGGGTTTTGATGTAGTCGATAAACGACTTAGTCACAGGGACTGTAAACTGCAACAACAACAACAACGTACAAGTTTAATATTAAACACAATCAATATAAAAATAAACTTAGACATCACTTTCTTAGAAACAATATGGGATAATTTGCCTCCAAGATGTTGAAGTCTGATCTTTTATTCCAAATGGAAAGTAGGCCTACTCCTTTTCAAAAATATTAAATCTTATAGCTGATAGAGCGACCTTGCTTACATGAACATTGTTTTTGTTTGATTTAGGGCTTTGTTTGAACAGGATATATTTTTATCAGATTCTTGTTTGTTTGTTTGTTTGATTGGTGTTTAACGTCGTACTCAAAGGTATTTCATTTATATGACGACGGATTCTCCACTTCTTACTCTGCTCTACTCAATACGGCGGAAATCCGGGAGGAAACCTCGTAAAAACCGCCCCCGCAATTGCCGAAGTCACCTCGTGTGACTCCCTCATATACCGCAGGTCCACTGGGAGGCTTGAACCCGTGTGGTACATGGAAGGAGGGTATGCAGTCAGACGCGCTTACCACTGAGCCACGACGCGGGCCCCTCAGATTCTTGTAAACGAAATACAAATGTGAAAAAAAAAGCTTCAAAATGTAATGATATGGCTTACATTCTGTACATGATAGAAACCAAGCGGTGGACCCTTCCCAGTGTTCTTCAGTGGTTCTGTCGAAAACGCCTCGTCATGGCGATGCAAAAAGCTATTAAACAATAAATTATTATAAATGTTTCATTAATTTATGCAATGTAGATAAGTCTTATAGTGTGAACACCTATTCATACAGGTATATATGAGTAGATCTAAAATAATAACAAACATATGTTATTTCAATATGGCAGACAATCACAGCGCACATGACTGGTGAAAAAAATATTGGTTGATTGATTGGTGTTTTATAAGGTAGTGCTCGATGGTATTTAATTTTAAACAACAAAACAATGTGTAGTCACTGTTAGCTCAGTTGGAAAGATCAATGTTCCTCTGGTGCTAAATAGGATATCATGAATGTAAGCTTGACACATTGTACTCCCTTTATCTTTAAAACACTGCAAAAAACACAGAGTATGGAATTTGCAATTTGCAAGGAAAAAACATCTTCAGGCATATAGAAGTCGAGACACTTAAAATAATAAAACATATAACTGATAACAGCTTCCGGTATATTTCCAGCCCAACTTTTCGGTCTAGATGCTAAGACCGATCTTAGCCTACTGGTGACAGGTCTTAGCATCTAGTTTCATACGTTGCGCCGGAAATATACAAGAAATTGGTCTCCATTATATCTTATGTTATTCTAAGAGGAAAACACCCAGAAACTTTGATGGTCTCTGATGCCACTGATGACAGTTAATTTGATAGTTCAGAAAATGTATGAAATATACACGTTGATTAAAGCAATATTCTTCTGTATTATAATTGTCAGTAAAAAGGGAAAGCGATTATTTTTAACTTACTTGAACTGACAGAAGATGTCTGCGTACTCAGGAGAGATTCCAGATGCCTGCAGAACCGTTACACGGAATGTAAACTGTGTGCCCAGTTTGAGGTGTGAGGGCAAGTCCTTCTCAGTGATGTCTGACCATTGTTCCAAACTTACGTTATCATCTCCGTTTTCAAGCTCTGACAGAGAAAAACAATTGAAAGTAAGGTTTGTTTGTTTGTTTGATTGGTGTTTAACGTCGTACTCAAGAGTATTTCACCTATATGACGACTTACTAATTTGCGTCGACAGTGTATGGTGTCAAACCGGTAAGAAACCTTGTAAAAACTACCCTGCCAACTCTGCAGCCACTGGAAAACTTCCCTTATATACATGTACCTAAGGTCCACAGGGGGAATTCCGGGAATTGAAAGTCATAAACGAAGTCATCTTTTCATGTAGGTATAAGACAGATATCTTGTAAACAACATATTTAAATCAAGCGAGGTGATAGGACGCTCTTTCAATAAATATAAGTGTTTTTGGTATATTTTTGGTAGCATGCCCAAACTGGAATTCGACAAAAAAAACAAAGGATTACAATTTATATCTATTTATTTATATGTTTGGTGGATATTTCACTTATGCATGACTTCATTTTGTTGGCAACAATTTTAAAAAAAGCTGTAACCAATCATCAATAATTTAAGTGAATTCCTAGGTCTGGGGAGAAATTTTAAAAATAATGTATAGACAGTAAAACTTTTGAAAATAGGATAATTTTTGTACTTATGTTTATATTATTTTTTCAGAGTATTATCACTGGCCTGGGAATGCATTCATAAACATCTTCAATCTTAAGAAAGTAAGAACAATTTATCGTAATTTCAATCTTTCTTTTTTCACTGAAGGCTACCCTAAATGCCAGACAAATTTGATCCCCTTTACAACTTATAAAACTACACTTTATGCAACAGGTAAGAAGTGTAGACATGCAATTTTGAAATTTGTATGACGATCAGACTTAAAGTTACCAGAAAATGTAAGTTTTCGTTCAAAATTCACACTTAAACATTCAATAAATTACCTAAAGTTTGTGCCCTTAGAGGCCGAATTTGTTGAGGATTTAGGGTAATACCACTTTAAATAAATGAGTCTTAATTTTGAATGTTTTACTGAAATATAGAAAGATTGATACTTCATACACTGTATGCCTTTAAAATGAGGTTTGAAGTCTTGTCTTTAAATTACAAAATGATTGACACCCGACCAATTACTGACCTGTGGCTGATATGTTGGGGTCTGGAGTATCACCCTCACCCTCTACGATTCTTAACAACTCCTCCTCCGAAAAAGCTGGTTTTGGCGATTTGCAATGAGGGACGTTATCAAGGCTATAACCTTGTTTCTAAACAAACGAAAACAATTCAGCAATCAATAATTAGGATAAGAACAGTTATAGCTACCAAAAGAAGGTTGAACATTTTTTTTTATTTCCAAATTTTTTTTTATTTGTTAATCAGAGGATTTTTTAAATCACATATGGAAAAAACAGAAAATAACCATGCGATCTCCAGAGAAACTGAAATAAGCAAATTTGAGCCTTTGTAAAACAGGCATTAGCAGGTTTTAGCTTTACCCACATAGTATTTGGTGCAAAAATTTAAAAAGAAAGGACATTATTTCATGAAGGATTGGTTGTATACTCATGGGTATTTCACTTATATGAATGACTTCTTGTTGCCGGTGTGTGGAGGAAAACCGAGAGAAACAACTATAAAACCCACCTGGCGCTCTCCGCAGCAACCGGAAAACTTCCATAACATTACGCCATTTGAACATATGCTGGGCAACAAAAATAACACCAGACACAAAATATGACCCCAGCACTAATGGGCTACATGATCCTGTTAACTCAGGGAAATTGGGGCACTTGAAGCTCTCGGCAGCGCCTGAATCTACAGATGTCCTAAACAAGCCCATTGTCTTTATATAATATTGTTTGTTTGTTTGAGACCTTGTAAAAAAACACCCTGCGAGCTCTGCAGCCACCGGAAAACTTATCTTATATACTCTATAATATCATGATCCATCTCCATACTCCCCCTACCCCCCCAAAAAAACGAATACACACTCGTAAACAGCTACACACCTTTGTTAAGTACTCGGCGTCGTTGAAGGTAATCTTAGCATTACCAGATTGACGAATTCCTGGTGTGTAATCAGGTGTGTCTTCTTTCTCTGACGAAAAAAAAAAAGATTTCATTTCACAATATAAACATAAAAGATCAAATTTCACATTCTATATTTAACACTAACTAAATGATACATCTGTAGAATCATCAGAACAAAAATCGGAAATCTTTAATTATTCTCCATTTCGGTTTTTAAACAGATTTAACAGATGAATTAAAAAAATCCTTAAAGCTGCAAAATGATAAATACATGTAGCATTTCCACGATGCCAAGGCCAATATACAAATTACTATAATTAGATGGTGATGAAGCTGGGTAGTTATAGCCTACAACCAAATGCCGTTAAGCACACTGTGTCATACCCTACAGTGTAGGAATCAAATATTGCACACTTTGTTATAGTCAGACAGAATTGATTGACGTTTGGGTATTTCATTTATATGACGACGACTCTAACACAACCAAAATGTAATGTTAATTTAGGTGTTTTTGCTGTTGGAAAGATAATATCCCTCCACTGCTCAGTACGACATCATGAATATAATCTGGTAACATACTGCCCTTAGCCAAAGGACTCAGACAGACTTGAAGGGTTTGTTGATTTGTTTGCTGGATTGGGGTTTTACGTCGTACTCAAGGTTATTTCGCTTATATGACGCCCTGTCAGCCAAATCGGTGAAGGAAACCACCTTAAACGACGCTGGCAGCACACAAGACAGGACAAAACATTGACAATGCATAAACGAAACAGGACACCACAACAAATCGGTATCCTGTGCCCCTTAGTTTAGGGAGCACCATGGCACAGGAAGCTCTCACCCAACCAAAAGCCAGACTTGAAGGATGACAGGTTCCAAGGTTACAGAAATGTATGCAACTCACCCATGACAGCCTGGACAGCCACCCGGAGATAACCTTTGACCTCTCCCTTCTCACTCACTATGGCAACACGATGAACCAAGGGTACAGGGTAAAATAGGTTACTGAGGTACACAAATGCTCTGAAAAATTATTCAAAACAAATTTTAAAAAGAAGTTACTTTGTGCAAACTTTTATTTTGATCCTCTAAACGATAGAAAGTGAACAAATTAGGGTTTTATTTATCTTTTTAATGAGAAAATTTATAAAACACATCAACGATATCTATCTATACTAAAAAGTAAATTTTCTTGCAATTGAGTCAAAATCGCAACAAAACATGGAATCAAAAGTTTATCTAATTTCCCTACAGAATCCTTAATTTGGCTGCGATGACATTACCATATTCCATTCCCACTACACACACAAGCAAAACATTTTTATTAAATACATAAATAATTTATATTATAAGCAGGAATTAATTCCAACCTTGCTCAATGCCCACTGGCTTTTATCATTAAACATATTTTGTTTTAAATGTAGGGAAAGAACATTTGCAGGCCTCCAAAAACTCGATAACTTTGGCTAATATACCCTTTCCCTCATTCCTGAAATAATAAATGATACAGTACGTCTAGTCACTTTACTTTAGAAAAGTTTTCAGAACGATCAGAACTACAAAAAGTATACAGAAAGTGTAAAATATTTTTAAA
>JAVFBZ010195351.1:0-14204 GCA_032466195.1 Katharina tunicata | reverse complement strand
ACCTCCCGATTTGCCCTTTCGGCCCACCATTTTATTCAGCAAGCCGGTTATGACTCTCTACGCTTTGGGGCCACATAGTTTATCAACTTTACTTCGTTTTGACAGCTCTGCATGGGGAAGAGTTGCGAAGCGCCCCAAGCGGATTAATCGTGTGTTTATACGGAGTTTCTTTCCCTGGTATACATGTGTCTTGTTATGTTTAAACCGCGAAATGGGCCGCTTAAACAAGTTACAACTCAGAAGATCGAGTAGACACGTTAAAGACACATTTACAAGGGGGAAAGTTAAAGTCAAAGTATTCATTATTCATTCAACCATTTGATTAAAAAAAAAAACGATCATTTGATTTCTTTAAAAATTCTCCATTTAATTTTTTAAAGCGTCCGTTTCACGGTAATGTTTTGTACTCAGATTGTGTTCCTGCATTCTTTCCTTTAGATGACGGGTGATTTCACCAATATAGAAGGAGTCACATTCACCACAGTTCAATTTGTATAGAAATCTACTTTGAAGTTCAGGGCCTTCCTTGTCCATGTACGAGAACAACAAAAAACAACCAATTGTTCAGACTATTCCAGAGACGCATTTGATATTAACACAGGGTATTTGTTTGTTCAGTTGGTGTTCTTTGTGTTGAAGGCGGAGATAGGCAGGTCACAGAAATGGCAGTCCGAGTCAGATGGTCTTCTTTTCTTGTCCAAAACTATGCTCATGTAGTCAATGTGGATTTATTAGTTTACTTATGAATAGCTGAATCATTTTGTCTGGGGTGTGATGCAGGAATTTTTCAGAAGTGATGTTTTAATAAATTCGATTTTAAATAGGTGAAAATAGGATGAAGTTATTAGGCTGAGTATAATGTTTTAATTAATTTCAGTTTATATTGTTGGGACACTAAAATGGTCCATTTTGTATAAAGTCCTGTTTTGGTTGCTTTACGGAAAACACCAGTTGAAGTGTTGTCCTCCATTTTCACTAACGTTTGGTTGTTTTAATTTTCACTTTGTAAACTGAATAGACGGGTGTTGAGGTAAACCTAGAACATATCTGAATCATCTTTAATGTTGAATAGCTGACGTCCACATATCTCCTGTAGTGTATTAGTGCTGTATTTCCTGCTGAATAAATATATTCATTAATAGGGTTCATGAGAACTCTTGGCGAGATAGATAAAGAAGGCGTATGGTGGCGAAGAAAACAATGTGTATGTTAGTCCGAGTCGCTCAGACCTTTGACAACGAAAAACCAAGTTGCTTCTCTTTGGGCTCTCAGTTCGGAAATCTTCCGAAAACGTCTACTTCATGCTCCTGAGGGACAAGAGGGTGTAATCTGTGTCGCTGGCGACATTGTTACTTTTTGGGTTCTGGTGATGAAACTGAAAAGGTTTCTATTGATCAGGACAACAGTTTAAAACATTTATTAGAAAGATGTCGTGTAAAGGATATAAAGCTAAACCCAGAACAATCTGAAATAAGGAAGACTGAAATAACCTTCCTAGGTCATTTGATGGTCGGTCTGAAACCTGACCCGCCCTACAAGGTCATTTGATGACACAAGTCGGTCTGAAACCTGACCCGCCGTACAAGTTCATATGATGACACAAGTCGGTCTGAAACCTGACCCGCCCTACAAGGTCATTTGATGGTCGGTCTGAAACCTGACCCGCCGTACAAGGTCATTTGATGACACAAGTCGGTCTGAAACCTGATCCGCCGTACAAGGTCATTTGATGCCACAAGTCGGTCTGAAACCTGACCCGCCCTACAGGGTCATTTGATGACACAAGTCGGTCTGAAACCTGATCCGCCGTACAAGGTCATTTGATGACACAAGTCGGTCTGAAACCTGACCCGCCCTAAAATGGTCATTTGATGACACAAGTCGGTCTGAAACCTGATCCGCCGTACAAGGTTGAAACCCTCACTAACCTGAAAAACCCGACAAATGTTGAAGAAATTCAACGGCTTAATGGTATGGTGAACCACGTTCTTTTCTATCAAATACAGTCAAAGGAACTCGTAATGGTTTTTAGTTGATTAGTTGTTGAATGAAATTAACCCTGAATATTAAACGACCCTATAAGCTCAAAAAAAAGGGAGGAATTACACTATTCATACATGTATGTATGGGCTACATTTTTACGCATGCGCTCCCGTCTTTCTCTTGTACTTTTCCATGCTTCAAGATAAAGTAAAGTTCAGTTCTGTTTCAAGCTTTTCTTTACTGTATCTCAATCTGGAATGTAACAGAAGTAAGCCAAATGAAAAACAGCTTCGCCACTTCAAAGTGTACAATGTAGGCTACTGACGCAGTAGGGGTCAGGAAGGGATTATCAGGTGTGATCAGAGTCTAGTTGGCTTTGAAACTTAATATAAGCATGCGCGCAGAAAATCATTTGGGTTGTGCGTTCTTGATTTTGTCTGCTTAATTACGTTGTGAATCAAATTGAAGAATAAAAGTAAAATCGTTTTTAGCAGGTGTTGAGATAATAGACCAAAGTCACAACTCCGAGAAACGACAAGATACGTATGTCTAGTTTCTATATTTCGGTTTATTTAAGGTGGTGCCAAACCGACCCAAAAATGTTAGTGTAAAACTAAAGCCTGGTTTAATTTAGTGCATTACACACTTATTTACACACATATCATATACCAAAATCTTCCAAAAGAAATGCTGAATTCAAACATCATACTTGTTAGTGAGTTCATTAATTAGTAAAGGTATTACTTACTGAAACAATAGATTACATGGCTGTGAGTGGAAGTCCAATTCTTGGCAACTTTAAGAACTGAAACACATATTAAAAGATTCTCTGATTTCTGGTCCACAAAGAAGACTATTTTGTTTTTTAAATAATTATTTTTTTTTACTTAGGAGGGTGATTCTTAAAGTTATTATTTGGTATATTTGTGTAGCTTAGTCAGCCATTTTGCCGGGACTAGTTTCACCTCAACATGTGTAAGACTATACACCCGGGGTGCACCTTGAGGTAGCCTATTCGACCATTGATCTGTTTACATGACAGATTGGTGCTTTATATTGAAAGGCCATTTGTTACATAAATCGTTTATAAATGAAAAATAAATAAAACAAATATCAGTGTATTTAAATAAACTGAAGTCATGAAATGTAGGACTATGGACCCTCCGCTTAAAACTGTCAAAATATCAACATCCAGAACCGATTGGATGGAAAACATCATGATATTATAGCTGTTTGTCTTTCGATCTTCCTACTTAAGTGTGAAAAGCTGTTGCCAACCTTAGCTCAACTAGTAAATGAGACAAAATACTTCGATTTCTCAACAGTACTTTTGTTTGCATCCAAATTGGACGATTTGTTTACAGAATTGTCAAGCTGCGATTGCCATTATGGATTTCAACTTCCGTTCTGTGCACCAACGCATAGGAAATATAGTGCCATATTTACGCCTTGTGGTTTCATGTAAAAACGTTGTTAAACCTATAGAATTTATATTCATTGTTGTGCTGAAAACAGTAGAACTGATATCCTGGAGTAATATTTATCTGTGTGAAAAATAACTCGATGTGAACAGAAACAAGGTTACTAGCGTATGGAAATGTGTGTAGTGTAAATCGGCATCATGTTGAAATCTGTGACATGAATGAAATTTCACTTCAGTTGTAAGTTACTTTACTGTGTGTATGTTGCTTGTCAGGCAGAAAAGGTTATGTATATAGAAATAGAGAAAAGGTCAGTATAATAACATACTTTTTTATGTTTGTATACGCAAGGCCCCGATTGCTAAACTAAGCCATTCTTTACCAAAGGCTTCTCACACACGTACACATTTGAAAATTGCGGCTTTCGTGTTACGCACTTGTCATAAACATAAACTTTTATTGGCGCAACCGCACTTTTTTTGGACATATTAAATAGTCTTCTTTGTAGAGGGAGGCCTAGCCTTTGTTTTCCACCTAGTTTCCAGTAGGGTTCCTGTATTTTTAAACTTTCTACTGACAGCAGTATTGTCTAGTGTTCTTCTCATAATGAGCTAATTGGCTTGATTAGGATAGTTGTTTATAGCATTTGTGTGTTACATGGCAATCGGGTAAGATTTTGGTGTATGATATGTGAGCTAAATAAGTGTGTAATGTACTAAACTAGGCCAGGCTTTAATTTTACACTAACATGTTTTGGTCGGTTTGGCACCACCTTAACCATCATCTCTGATGTATCTTGTCGTTTCTCGGAGTTGGGACTTTGGTCTACAATGTCAAATTATTCATTGGGAATCACTGTTTAGAGATAACCCTCAGGAGGTTAATCTTTTTCACGCGCACCTGCAGTGGAAGGCAATGACAATCTAAAAAAAAAACATGCAAACCGGTTCTTTTTGTCGGTTAAATTTCTTCGGATTCGCTCACTCAGCGCGAAAAAGGAAAACCTGTCCTTTAAATCTGGCCTCAAATCTCGGGGAATTACTTAAAATATTGAAATTTAAAAAATAAAGAGTTTTCAAGTTTAAGCAACTTCGTCTATATTACTTCAATGGGGAAATTGCCATTGATAAATTGCTGTTTTTTCCCAAACTGGGCCCTCGGCGAAAACTTGCTTGTCGAACCTTATGGAAGATATCAATAAGATACAATATGCAAACTTTTGACAATTATTCTCCTGCTGAAATGTGCGAAAATCGACAAAACTTCAACACGTTTGAAAACTTGACTCTTTTTTTAAAATCACTGTTACTGGAACAGTTATTGGAACTTTCGTGTATTTATTTACTTTCCGTAAGGTTTCGAACTCATAGATTACGTTTTGTCAGGGTGCGCATGTGGAACATTTAATGCTATGTGCATAAGTGGCGCGCATATTGGATGTCCCACTTCCGGTTACATAACTTTGATGACAGGTCGCCTTCTGATCTGACCGTCGATAGAATACACAGTACATTCAGGTTTCTTTAGTACAGCGGCATGGATAAGAGGAACTGTTATTCATATTTCCATGGTAGCAGCTATTGGGAATCGGACAACATTTATGCAAGATATCGATCAGAAACAAATCAGACCAATCAGATAGCAATATCCTGCCGAGCCCCTTGGTCCATTTTGAGAGAAATGTCTTTCAAATGCAATTATGACGCCTAATATTAAATATGAACCATATATATCTATCTGTTTTTGAAAGCTTGGATTCCCAGTATTACAAGTATGTGACTTTAACGATTAACAAGATATGAGGAAGATACATGTATGTGCCAGCCCGTCAACGTGAATACATAATACAGTCTGTCTTCAACAGGAGTATAAAAGCAGATCACAAGATTATTATGGATTACAACTTCTTTATTTACTTGTCACGACATTAATTTCGATCACATTCGAGAGATCGTTTTTAAGTGTGTACCACAAGATCCCTAGAATGTGCTCGAAATGTCGTGACAAATAAGTGAAGAAGTTGTAATCCATACTAAACTTATATTTGTGTTTATGTTCCCAACTTCTAAAGTCACTTAAAGAAGTATAAAATCAGGCTTATACAAAGAAACTAAAAGTCTTAACGAAACATGGTTATTGACATGTAGTATTTTCATTTTTTGTTACAATACACAAATAAATTGCTTAATTGCCCTTGAAAATAACTGGATAGATAAAGCTATAAGTAATTAACTGATTCGACATTTTCCAAGTGAAATTTTTGGAAATCTCAATCAATGAATCAATCAATCAGTTCGACCGATCGAAATCAAAATTACGAGTCCAACAAAATGACATTTATTTGTGTCGGGATAACACTATCTTAGGTTGAACAGATTCCAGTTCAGAAAATTGTGTAGTCAGCGACACTAGCTGGATTCGAATACAAGACCGTCAGAGTCGGGCAACGAATCTCCCGCAGTAAATATCGACCGACTATACCAAACATCTCTCCGGCCTTCTACAAAATAGAAGGTTACCTGGCTGGAGTCTAGGTAGTGAGTAGTATGGGAAGGGCAGTTGGGTTAGCATATGAGTCGATATGAGTCGAAATGAGCAGAAAATCTTAGGTTAAAGGATAGGCCAATCCCCACGAAAGAGGGCAGCAATGGACAGCCCCTTCTGCGCAGGTTTGTTGCGCAGGTTCTGAGGTGTAAAGACCAAGACTTGACGACAATTCGGTGATAATAGTTCCTTTATTATTTTTAACAGACAAGTATTCATACGTTTCGTATAGCCTTATGGTTCTGGCACTAAGGGTTTACCATCACAGGCTCCTATTAATAAGTATCTGTTAATCCTATATCTGTCATCTATCCGATTGACTGCAAAGCAAATCATATATTTTTATGATTCAAACTGATTTACATTGTTTTAAAAAAACACAAACTTCGGTACGTTTGAATTACATTTACAAAAGTAAAACTAAAACAATAATACTGTTGTATAAACTTCAATTTGTTACGTGAAAATTACGTGCAACTAAAAGACAAGTCCGATTTGAAAGTAAAAGTAAAGGTACAGATTGAATTAGAATTACATAGACGGTTAATGCACACCGTGTAGACTTAGCTTGTTACATTGATACATTTATACACATTAACTGTTATAAAATCAAATAAATACCGTTTGTAGACTTGAATGCACCAAACAATGGTTTTTAATATTTACTGACCATCATTTCAAAGTCATATTACTCGACAGCCGATTCATCGCGTCTTCATTCTCGGCGAAATTGTGACGGATACTCGCCACAACAGTGTGAACAAAAAATGCAGCATGTAACACTAAAACTTTACATAAAACCGAAACGGATTTTTAGACAAATAAAGATTAACCACAAGTTGGTCGCTACATACCGGCCCCTATAAACGCGATATGTCCTAAAGCGCATTTATTCACATCATACTATATAAGGCCAACTGCCCTAACCTACAACTTAATTAGACAAATGCATATTAATTATTATTGAAAAGTGATTAAGGACCATATTGTATAAAACTATTGGTGCTATGAAAAGAAGTACGTATACAATATATGTATAAACTAGACTGAGGAGAGATCCTCCTGTAGTATCAGACAAAGTTTGTCAATAGGTCGCACAAGGACGTTCGACTGTGTTTTGACTTTCACAGACCTGACATAGCCTTTCTTATCACGGAGTACATCGAGAACTCTACCAAGAGTCCAATATGATCTTGGAGTATTATCCATAAGGAGCACGATGTCTCCGACAGTCAGGTTGCGATTGGATGCGGTTGAGTCCACTTTTGGCGCTCCTGAAGCATGGACCCATCGCTTCCAAAAGATATCCGCCAGATATTGGACATGCCGCCATCGTCTTCTGGAGTAGCTATCTTTTTTAACGAAAACGCCTGGAGGAAAAGTTTCACCAGACTGGAGCAAGAGCAAGTCATTCGGTGTCAGTACTTTTTAATCACTTGGGCTACATGGAGTCTCAGTAAGTGGACGGGAGTTCAAAATGGCTCCCACTTCACACATGAAGGTTTGGAGAGCCTCGTCATCAAGGCGCACTGATTGTTCTATTGAGGGGAATAAAGAATCTTTCTGACCGATCTGATTACCCTCTCCCAGATCCCGCCAAAATGGGATGCCGCTGGCGGATTAAATTCCCAAGATATGCTATGCTGCTGCAAAAATGCTGATATTTTTGCTTGGTTCCAGTGTTCAATGTCTTCCCGGAGCTCTCTTATGCTGCCTATCAGGTTTGTTCTATTATTTGAGCGAATCATACGAACCGGTCCTCTTCGAGCTATGAAGGGTCGTATGGCATTGATGCATGAGCTGGTGTCCATACTGTAGGCTACATCGAGGTGAACTGCTCTCATAGCGACACAGGTAAAGATTGCCCCATATAGCTTTACAGATGATCTGTCACGCTTAACAAGGAATGGTTCGAAAAATCAATTCCAACTCGTGAAAATGGTGGCTCGTTTGGGACCAATCTCTCTCTGGACAAGTCTGCCATCATTTGGGATCCGACCTTTCCTTGATATTTTCTGGAGATTTCGCAACTATTGACTTGATCAACGAGTTTGCTCCAACAATACAGTATTTAGCTCTAATATAGTTCTTCCTCATGTGTCCTAGAGTCTTAAGGGCCTCCTCAAGGATAAGACGAGAGATGATCGATTTCTTTCGCAGAAGAATTGGGTGTTTTGCACGATCAAGCCGACCGCCTACGCGCAATACGCCATCATCCACGAAGGCATCTAATTTGTAAATCATACTGAACTTCTTGAGCTGTCTGTTATTGTGATCTGTTCTAGTCAGAACTTCTATCTCTTCGGAAAAATGAGTCTCCTGGGCGTGACGTTTGAAAACCATCTCAGCTTGGTCCAACAACTCATTTGGCAGAGAAAGTGACTTCACTTTAGTAAGCGCCTCTTCTAGGTGAGCTTGCTTAAGTGCCTTCATTCGTTCATTAACAGTTGGTGTTTTGCTTAAATTAGTTTCATTTAGTAATTGCCTTCTAGTTGCTGCCGAGGCTTTTAAGTTGTTCCCAGCCATCATCAGTCATGCAACAGCTCGTTTAAGCTTCCACCACTAAGAGTAGTAGTGAACCATTTTTTGAAATGGTTCGGGTTTGATCAAGGACACTGCAAGCACAAGAAACTTGACATCTGGATCGTCAGTTGGTACGTGACTGTGGACTTCATGCAGCTGCCACTCATCTTCAAGTTGTTGAAGAAAGGTAGGGCCACTGAAACAAACAGAGTTATTAAGAAAGCTGTCCATAATCTGTCCTCTAGATGTGGCATCTGCTGGGTTAGACTGGCTGTCTATGTATTTCCATTGAGATGGATCTGATATCTCCCTGATGGTCGTTACGCGGTTGGCAATAACAATATGGAACCGACCAGCTTCACTTCGAATATATCGGAGGACTGCCATACTGTCTGTCCGAAATGAGACACTCTCTATCTGATATTCAAGCTCTCGTCTGATTACTACGCTGATTTTGGCTGCAGTGGTGGCTGCGTTAGGTTGGAGCCTAGGAATAGTGATCTTCTTGATAGGAACTACTCTGGCCTTGGCTAAGACGAAAGAGCAGTGGATTTTACCCTCGTCGTTGATCAACCGAAGGTAGGTTATTATACCGTAGCCTTTCTCACTTGCATCTGAAAAGAGATGTAGCTTCTATCGGACCACACTACCAAAATCAGCAGGTTTGTAACATCGAGCTAGTGAAAGGTGTTGGAGTCTCGAAAGGTCTGCTAGCCAACTCTCCCATAGTTTTTGATCTTTACCATCAATCGTCTCGTCCCAGTCAACTCCACGCTTACATAGATCCTGCAAGAGTAGTTTACCAAATAGTGTGAACGGAGCAGAGAGACCCAATGGATCATATACTCACTAGTAAGTTGCTGGTTTATCTTGAAGCTGGATGTTGAAGCCCAATGTATCCTGCTGCACCGTCCAGTGAACTCCGAGAGCACGCTCATTAGGTAAGGCATCCTTTTGTAGATCAATCATCTTTATTTCTTTAGCTCGATTGTCAACTTGTGTTGCCTCTAGTAGTTTTGAGCTATTACTGGACTATTTAGACAACTCAAAACCCCCTTTTTGACATAATGCGGTAACCCCGTTCTGAAGTCCACAGATACTAGGCAATCGTCCACGTAGAAATGTTTGAAGATGACACTCGTGACAGCTTCTCCAAATTCTGTCTGATTGTCGATTGCGGTTCTGTGAAGAGCGGCGTTTCAGCAACTAGGAGAGGAAGTTTCCCCAAAAGGTTGCACCAGCATTCTATAGTTATATGGCTCTGTGTTGAAATCTCCTCCGGGCCACCACAATAATCTTAAGCAATCACAGTCGGGTTTGGGAAGCATAAAACATAGAAGTGATATCACCCATGATAGCAACTGTACCTTGTCTGAACCTTAATAAAACTGTTAACAAATTGCTAGTACGGTCTGGGCACTGCAAAAGTATATTGTTGATAGATACACCATTGAACTCAGCCGCGCAGTCGAACACGACTCTTATTTTACCAGGCTTACGAGGGTGGTACACACCGTGATGGGATATGTACCAAACCCTTCTATCGTTTCTGTCAAGATCGTGTTCAGACACCAACTCAGCAAAGCCAATGTGTAGAATGTTCTGTATAAATGCAACGTAGTCATTGTGAAATTGGAGATTCTTCATCATTTTCTTCTTAAGTCCGAGCAAGTGCTGTTTTGCTTGACCTACGTTGTTAGGAAACTTCTCGTTCGAATCACGGGATGGCAAACCAACTTCGTAATAGCCATCTATCAATTTCATCGAGTATTATTAAGAAAACGTTTGTCTTCTCGAGAACATTCCTTTGTAGCATCGATTATTCGTTCCGGGAAGTTTCTGTGGATTGCTTCTCGAACTAAAGATTATAGACACTCATTCTCATGTATCTTCTCAATCGATTCAACATATACTCTGTTTACTGGAAATACATCCGTATGATCAGATTTCAACGATGGTCGAACAAGACCCTAAACAACCCAACCAAGCATTGTTTTTGCTGCATATGGACACCCTCTTGGACCAGTACGAACATCCATAGCAACATAAGCATATCCGAATTAAGACAATCAGTTGAATAATGCGGAATATAATGCTAACACTAACCCTAACTCTAACTCTAACCCTAACACCTAGCCCTAAGTCCTTTTTACAGATTGATTAGTGTTTAACTTACCCTAACCCTAACACCTAACCCTAAGTCCTTTTTACAGGTTAATTAAATTTTAGCTTTGAAAATTTTCAGTTGTTGTTGTAACATCTACGAACAAGTCATTAAATCACCGAAAAAACTACAAGAGTTGTCATTCGTTCCACCGTAAGCAAACATGCAATTCCATTGGTTTTTCCAAATGAGGAGATATGCACGGATAACACAAACGATCATATGCGTTGTGTGTGACGTCATGCTAAAGTCATCAATAGGGAAACGGGTGCTAACTTCACGGACATATAATCCTGGTGACGAGGAGTCCGTCCATTACGATTTCTATAAAACGCTCCATTGATTCACTTCGCTGACGGACGTTGTATGAAATATGTTTGTTGGGAGTCCATGCCCTATATTTTAAAATGATTTTTTACAACAAGCACACTATTGGAGGGCAATACATTGCAGATCTTTGCAAGAAAGTTATGAAGTTAGAACATACCATGACAGCCTCCTGTCTTAGCTACCACAAGTATAAATTGTAATTCCACAGCCTGATCATCTTGAAAATTTTATTTGATAATAGAAATTAGTTTCTATATTTTCTATGAAATGAATCGTTTACACAATATTGATTGATTTGTGTTTTATATCGTACGTAACCTAAAGTTATTTCATTCATCATTTACACAACATTTGATTGATTGGTGTGTAACGCCGTGCTCAAGGGTATTTCACTTAAATGACGGTGCTGTATTCCAACAGCAGACATAGGGTCTTAACACAACCATAATCACTTTAGTGTTTTTGCTGTTGGAAAGATAATGTTCCTCCAGTGCTAAGTATGACAGTATGAATATAATCTGGAAACATACTGCCCTTAGCACATGAAAAATTAAATCACTTTATTTGTATAATCTTTTATAATTGATTTTTCAAATCTGTTTAGCATGATTACCAATTTGGAGCTTGTAAATTTTTACTCCGTATGTTTTCATAACAGAGGTTATGAAGAAAACAAATGCTGATGTTGCATGTAGGCCTATTGTGCGTGCCTTTTGATGATTAGGGTTTTACGCCATACATAAGGTTATTTCATTCATCATTTACACAATAAATCTGAGGTAAAAGGTACATGAATATTTATTGGTATAATGTGTCATAAATTTGTTCCCGACTGAACAAGTGAAATTGCCCATGTTATAATAGAAGTGTCCACCATGAAGCACAACTCTCAAATCTTAAACGTTATTGTAATTTTCAGACATAGGCATACTTGGGTGAAAATTGTCTAGTCTATCTGGGTGCCTTCCCATTTTACAATTTTTCAGAAATAAGGGTGGATTTATATGACAAGTTACTCTGTCTAAACATGGTTCAAGTAATAAAAAGCAACAAGCAAATCTGCCGCTTTATTATTCATGTTGGTATTTGGTATTATTTTGCAGCTCAATTGAAAATGGGCTTAATGCATACGACAGTCGTCCATTCAAAAAGGGCTTCGACGGCAGATATCGGTCATTTTTGGATATTCACAGAATGTCGGAAAATTACCAGTTTGTTTGAATTTTTAAAACATAACTAAAGCATTTAGTTTTGAAACCTTTTACTGATTCACCTGTTCTTATTTGTTATGGTAGATCATTACATTAATAACAACTATAGACGCCGCTAAGCTTTGTTTAGCGAAAGTGCCTCGTCATTTTGGTATGCCCTATATGTCGAAAGGAAAATTTAATTTTATATTCGTCCAAGCGTCAAGGGATGACTTTAACACAATGTCCCACAGGTCACAAGTTGATACAGTGAGCAGTTCATAGCTTATGGGATCCACATATGGTAAGAAAATGACCGGAAGCCGTAGGTTGTAGGTATAGGATTTTGGACCTGAGAGAGGAGCAAAGAGGAACAGAGTTCTGCGCAGGTTTTGTGTACCGAAAGTGACTGGTGTGATGGTGATTGGTCGGTTGTGGTCAGGTGGTTGTTGTGAGTTTAGGGGAGGTCACTCCTGACGTCACGGGCTAACGTCAGGTTCGTCTGCTACTACGGTGCATGCTGGGAGTTCAGGGGTCAGGGGAACTCACTCGTGACGTCACGGGTTGATGTCACGCCGGTCGTCTGTTCCTGGTGTGGAGCAGAGGTCGCCAGAGGGCGCTGTGTGTCGGATTTGTGAGCAGGTTGTTTGCGCTGGTTCTACTCGAAGGTGTTGTGAGTCGGGGTTGAGAGGTCAGGGAGGTCAGGGAGGTGAGGTAGGGGTCAGACTGGGGTCAGGCGAGGTCAAGGGAGGTCACTCATAACGTCGCGAGATGACGTCACGGTCGTCTGCTCATGAGGCAGAGATGTGAAGTGTTTGTGGGGGGGTCTGGTGTTGGTTTTTTATTTTATTTTTTTTTATTTTAATAAAAGAATAGGCCATGAAAGGAAAGATACAAAATGAAAGGTGGGGTTTGGTGTCATAAACGACATGAAAAAGAAGACCCATAAAAAGACATGCGTTAAACAATTAAAAATAAGAATTTAGAATCAACTCTATACTGTTTTTAAAAAAATTGCAAACGTTTAGATCTTTTTCGGTGGGATTGGTTGGCCCTGAAAAGGGCCTTTGGAACGTCATCGAGCCTAGAGTTTACCTGTTGAGAAGGAGTTCGCCTTAGCTTCACCCGCCCACAACAATCTTGATCGTAGTCTGTTGTGGGGGCTAGGTGCTTGATGTACCTGCATCGCCAACAGGTAACCATATTCAACTCGGCGCCTGGGAGGGGATGGTAGTGGCCCCGGCAGCATCTGTAGAGTATGAATGCTCGATCCGCCTTCGCCCAGAGGAAGAGGGTATAGCTCCCACAGCGACATTCACAGGGCGCTGTCCCCAATTTCTCTAGGTTGTGCATATGGAGGCCTCCAAAACACTGTTCCAAGTGTGTTAACTTTGCCATGGTTGATCAAAAAGCTGGCTGGTAGCGCTGGATGGCTAGTAAGCTGACTGGATGGCTGTTTGGCTGGTTGATGGATAGAATGACATTCAAATGCGTTTTGAAGGTCCTTTTATCGGATTGAAGGTGGATTGAAAGAATTTTGCGCATAACAGGACGGACTGCAGCGAGAGCACACAGGCTGGTAAGCGGTTCACTGATTGGTGGAGGAGTCCAACTGGCTGACGGTTAAACATTTTGAAATCTCTGTCCATGTGCGCTTCTTTTTTTCTTTAAACCCAGCGCTGGCGTGAATAAAGCATGACACAGCAATACCGAGACATGATTAGGAACGAGTCCACAATGTTCTTTCGAATGATACCACTTACACCACGGTATTAGGTCGTACTGTGAAAGGCGAGTTTTTTAAAGCGTGCTGAGCCGACTCGAATCACACACCATTCAACGTTATTCAGTACATTTCTACCTCAAAACACGAAAATCTAAACTAGTGTCCAAAAGAAACGATACCACATGTTTGCAACGACATAAAATAAAAAGTAAACAATGCAGAAGTTTAAGTTTGGTGTTATTCACCGGGTCGAAAAATGAACATTTCGTTAGAGCACTGATCACAGAAACAACGGGGAATGTCACACCACACGTCTCAAAATC
>JAVFBZ010195329.1:4140-14205 GCA_032466195.1 Katharina tunicata | reverse complement strand
TCTTGTTACCCCGTGGTGAACGGGGTCTGGATCTTACTCACTCTCTGTTACCCCGTGGTGAACGGGGGAATAGATCTTACTCACTCTCTTGTTACCCCGTGATGAACGGGGTCTAGATCTTACTCACTCTCTTGTTACCCTGTGATGAACGGGGGACTAGATCTTACTCACTCTCTTGTTACCCCGTGGTGAACGGGGTTTAGATCTTACTCACTCTCTTGTTACCCCGTGGTGAACGGGGTTTAGATCTTACTCACTCTCTTGTTACCCCGTGGTGAACGGTGTCTAGATCTTACTCACTAACCCTAACCCTAACCCTAACCCTAACCCTAGATCTTATATACTCACTCTCTTGTTGGCGCCTTTGTTGTTGTTGTTACACTAACTTAATGGACTATATATTTCTATGTCAATAATGTTAGGATTGTTCTGAAAATTGGGCAATATATATCTGATAGTACTACGCAAGACATAACGGAGCCGGAATTTTCAATTTTACCATGGTTTCTTAAAAAGCAAGTTTATAAATGCACACAGCACAAATGCCAAGGCTTTGAGGCATATTTTAATAATACAGGAGTCAAAGCCAGCAACCACATGATCCTCAACAGCTCGACATTTGTGCCTGCAGCCACAGGATTCGTATTTGCTGCAGGCCACGGGGTATGCATGTCTCGCAGTGCGGACTTGTTTATGAGATCTTTGGTTCACCATCGAATGAAGATGCTCAGGTTCAGATTTTAATTGTGATGGTGCATGCAATAACCATCACAATTAAAATACGAATCTGAGCATCTTCATTCACGGAGCAGTTGACGGTGGACCAAGGATGTAATGGAAACTTTCTGGACAAGTAAATTTGAGATGCTATAACGCCTTGTTTGATTTAATTTCTTTTTATTCGTAAGAAAAATCCACATTAATCACATCTCCCAAAATTAAGACGCGAACAAACGAAACAGTGCCAAGGCAAGCTAGACTGCAGAGTTTATTAGGTGAAACTTTTGAAGAACATTTAAGTATATTTACTTATGTAAAATGCTTAAAGCAATTGTAATCTGACAAAACTGTATCTTAATGTGGACAGATCTATTCGGAAAGATCAAGCCCTATTCGGTTTTATTCCCGCCATATAATTGTACTCGATCTAAATATTCTGTTTATTATTGTTTAAATGTTGGTGAATAGATAATTCAATTAAATTTTTTTAAATAGATAAACTGAACACAAAACTAGATTTGCTCCACTATACGACAATGGCTTTGCTTTCTCTTCTATATTGTCAGTCTCCATGCAGAGACTGTGCTGTGCGGAAGATAGTTATACAGTTCACATTAAAACATTGGACAATTCCCTCGATACGCAAGTCGATATGAGCTCGAGCGAGAGCACGGGACTTTGACACATCGATGTAAGATGTTTATATTTAATGATTGGTCCTGATGAAAGTTTGCGGCCACTAAGATTGTCTCTCGGCTGACCACAGAGAACCCTTACGAGGTTGTTAGAGTGTTTGTCATCAAACGGCTGATAAGAAGGACACCGATTGTCCAGAGGGAAGCTTTAACGAATATAGGACAGAGATTCGGTACTCTGCTTCCATAACGATGCGCAACCATTACACAAGTAAGTTTACATCTGTATACAATGTAGCGGATGGTTGGGTGGGAGCCTCCTTTGCTCTGGTGCTATCTGAACTAAGAGGCATCAGGAAGCCGATTTGTTGTGGTGTCCTGTTTTTCGTCCTGTAAATGTATGGTAGCATATAAAATGTTTCCAGTCGTTCAGAGCGGTTCCCTTTACCGATGCACTTGCACGCCGTCATATGAGTGAAATAAGCTTAAGTACGGCGCAAAACAAAACATCCCTATGTAATTATGCTGGATATGGTTTGGCTAAAAAAAGTTATTCAATTTTGTGTTTTAGTTGTTGCTTTTATGAATGTTTGGCTTAAAACAACTGCCAATGATATACCCCGATAGGCAGATATGGGGTTGTTTCCCATTCCAAACAATAGTTCCAAAAATACGTTGATTTTGTTTTGGCTTTATACCACAACAATTCGTATAGAACAAACGTAGGGCTGCTTCGTTATTTGTCCATAAATATCGGTTAAAGCCATAATCAAAACGCGTGTCAACTTAAAATTGGAAGTATTCAATCCTTGGTAACCAGGGAAGCAGTTATACCTACAAACTCTAGTCTTTTTATTAATGTAGAAAAAAGAAAGAATTTATCTTCCAAAATCAGGACAGAAATTTTGAATTTCTCTTCCATCACTGTAATTGTACTTAGATTTTTAGGCATGAAAACTTTTTAGAAATATCTAGTGACTTACTATAGTAGCATATAAGAAATACAACAGTAACATATCAAGCTTGTTTAAGTAGCCTCACCGTACATTTTGATACAGCAGTCCAATTCAAAACTTAACCGATCCGACAGAGCAGATTTTTTTAAATAGTTTTTATTTTTGAGCCTTGATATAGGTCTATACTGGATGAACTTTTAAAAGACTGAGCAGATCAACTGCCTGTTGTTAATCATATTGCGATGTTTAAACTGTTTGAGGTGTCTTATCTGACTGCGAAGGTCGTGGGTTCGAGATTCCATTTATCCTCCATGACACGAGTTTCAATTACTAGTTGATCGTTCTAACAGGATAGCAAACATACTTATACTGACCATTCTTAAAAGAATGAAAACTAGCGAGGCCTGTATCTCTATGAGTTTTGTACGGAATCCCAGCTTTCTCTGGGTACTTGTGAGCCCGTTTTGTAACACCAACGATGGTTCTTAATGGCACTTTCAGAACTACAGATCTATTCATACAGTTGACATTGTGCAGAATTATAAAAACAAATAATCTTATTGTAGAATTGGTCCGTCGCCTTTATTAAGACTTTGGATAGTTTATGATTAGGTTAATTAGTTATCATGTAGGCTTAGGTTTATTGTTCGATTAGGATTAGGGTTAGGTTTAGTATTAGGGTTAGGGTTAGGGTTATTTCTTAATAGGTTCTTGGGTCATTTTAAGTTACGGAAGACTGCTACAATCTTATCAAACAAATCGACAAGGAATTCAAAATCCTTTTAGGCTAATATTTCATTAGAGTTCTTGGGCAGTTTCATAAAACGTCGTACGGAAATTCTTACCGTTAAATGACGTCATCCCAGGATAAACTTTCATAAGATGACGTCATTTACGAGCACAATCTTTCGGATACAGTTTTATGATACTGCCCCCTGCACCGTTATTAATCTAAATGCAGTGAAGCCGTATTTTATATCGTTTATAGGAAACACAAAAGGGTAGTATTGTGACCCAATGAGAGTAGCACGATGGCGGTCAAATTTAAAAAGATCCATTTTGCGGCAGTGCGAGTTCATGATACTTTTTATAGAATATTTAGATGAAAAACTACACACGAAAATGGGCAAAAAGCATTGAAAAAGATGGTGAATGTTTCAAGCATTATCCTGTACGATGCGAACGTTTCATGCATATCTTCAGTTGAGTTTATATTTAGAAAGCGTGTTGTGTATAAAAGGGACGCCATGCAGGTTACCGTTTCCGAGATTCTGAGTGTGAAAGACTTACAGACAGGGTCATAATGAAATCACTGTCCCTTCATTAATTTTCCATTACCGTGTCGTCCGTGTCACAGAAAGTTATCTCAGCCTAATTCAGGAAGCCAGTAGACTGTAGTTAGTACATAACGCTCCAGGAAAGATCCAATCTAATTTGTCGCAGGATTTTACCAAACTTACAGGGAAACTTTCTCGTGCAAATGATGAACATTGGCAGCTGTTGAATAAAACGTTCGTCAGGCCTGCAGTATAGGTGTTCGTCAGGCCTGCAGTATAGGTGTTCGTCAGGCCTGTAGTATAGGTGTTCGTCAGGTCTGCAGTATAGGTGTCCGTCAGGCCTGCAGCATAGGTGTTCGTCAGGCCTGCATTATAGGTGTTCAAGTGCGTGTTAGCACAATACTGTGGTATCTTTGTGACAAGGCAAGCACATCCTCCGAGTTCAAGAAATTTAGCAAAATACATATTTAAATTATAAACAATATCAAGTTGTTACTAAAAGAACTATAGCATTTTGTCGTACTGGCCATGTGACTGAAGTTAATGTATATTGAAAGACTTTATTTTGTACATTGATACAGGTTCTGTCTAGCTAGGTTTGAATTTGAGTCATTTGGGTTACCTTTATCTGCAAGAAATACATAAAGAAATCATGGCAAAAACAGTCCACCATACATTTTAATCACAAACGTTTAATTTAGGTGGCTTTCAATGGAAAACGAGAAATCATACAAAAAATATATCAGCATTTTTGTAAACAACTTGGTAGGGTCTGTAACATGACTATGACTGTTGTTTAGTTCACGCCCCCTTATAAACAAAACCATCGTGGAATCTTTATTTTCATGTTAAGGAACATTTCACGAATGTTTAATGAATAAGACTTTCTTTGCTCCTGCAGATCGATATTTGTAATTATCCCAACGGTGCTCGATTCCATGACCATACATTATGGACCATACTTATGGAACCGGGGTCGTTGAATTTCGCGTAGAAATTTCAATCATTGTGCTGTTCCAATAAAGCGAGATTTGATCCAGCTCCTAATCTCAGAGGGCCTTAACGCAGACAGTAAGAACTTCAACAATGGCTCTAACTGCCCTTTTTAAATATACCATGCACGCTTTTTAATAATATTTTCGAACAGAAAGGTGATATGTTTGGTTGGCCGATGTTGATGAACCAACCGTTACTGAGCTGTCTATTATAGCGCCAATGTCATCTCTTTTGCCATCGCCGTGTAAACTTTATGAAGCCACGAACGTTACAACTAGTTTTGGGTAGAGGAATGAAGGTCTAATTTCTATCATTTCGATTTTACAGTCATTGGCTAAGAAAAATTGCCTGCCGGTGTACGTGGAAGTACTGGGATTATCCAGTTGACCATATATCATTTAATAAGCTGGTGTCCCCCCTACGTACGAAACGCATGAGTTTATCGGCCAGCTTATTGTAAACTGATAGAGGTTTATTGGAAATCTTGGATCTATTTCACATGTGGATTGCTTTATCAATGTAAAGCGCCAACGTTAGGAGGCCTACTGAGTTAGCATAGTAGTGAGTTTATGAAATATTTCCTAGACAATATTTTTAACTGTTTTGTTATAACCTAAGATTATTTATGTAGCAATGACTGTATATTCATGCGAATAGATGAATCTTACGATGGTAAAAGGGACTGATTGTATCTGATAACAGAGACTCTCGCCCTCTGTTTGTACGGGGTAATAGGGACTCTTATCGTCTGTTTGTAGTGGGTAATAGGGACTCTTATCGTCTGATTGTAGTGGGTAATAGGGACTCTTTTCGTCTGTTTGTCGATGTTTGTACGGGGTAGTAGGGACTATTATCTTATTTTATACAGGGGTAGTAGGGACTCTTATAGTCTGTTTGTATAGGATATAGGGACTTATCGTCCGTTTGAACGGGGTAATACGGTAATACCGAATCAGTCAGCTAAAAACGGGTTCTGTTTGTCTGACGGTTTTGCTGTAAACGATTGATCTGGAAGAGTGTTGGGATTGAAACTGTATTATGCATTTGCTACACTCAGTTGTTTTTTCAGAAAACGGAGTTTTGTAGTCTTTTATACTGGATTTGAATGATTGGGTGAAAAAACAGATTGCATCTGTAAAGAAATCTAGTCACAAATTTATTTTGATGAAAATAATACTGACTGAGCACTTCTCTAAATTCATATTGAAAATGAGTACTGGCTATTGTTTTACTGATCTATATGGAAGCAAAACGGTGACAAATCCTCAGCTTACTCTGGCGTTCTGTAACGGCATACAGTTAGTAGAACCAAAACACCGCCTTAGTCACGGCCGCAATAAATGTACTTTGGAGAAAACAATACAAACGTCAAAAAAAGCTTTAAGCAGGCGACATTAGCGTTCGAAAGAGCAGCTATAATTGTCGTTGCAATTTTCTCGAGAAGTTTTGTCTATTGTTTGTATTTCAGTGCTTACTCTATTCTTCGTTGCTGTTGGACAGCTTCTTGTAATCGGAAGTACTGACACAGGAATTACAGAATCGAGCGAAAGGTTTCGCGAGACATGTCAACCTCAGCCAATCAGAATGCGTATCCATCCTCCTCCACAGCACGAAGAGCGATGCCAGTCAACTACTATTCTCACTGTAGGATGTCGGGGTCAATGTCGTTCGTACAGTAAACCAAGCCCAGAAAACCCCAGTCAAACCAATCGCTTCTGCAGGTACGTTGTTGGGAATGACTCTACAGTTATGCGCCTCGGTTTAAGGTAAATAAATACTTTGCACAGATATAATGGCGTATCTGCAGTGGCTTGTTAGTATAATACAATTCCATATCAGTATTAATTATGCATAGTTTGTTTCTTGACAAGGTAACTTCATGGATAAAACTGAAATGTTGTTTGCTAAAATTATATTTGAAAATCGAGAAATTGTAAAAAAAAAAAATTAAATTCACATTGAGTTTGGCAAAAATAATACTTCAAAATATATTTGAAAAAATAAAGCGAAACACGCGAGTTTCGCGAAAATTAAAATTAATTTCGTGAAAACTAATATGAATCTCGTGAAAATTTTAAGTGAAAATCCGATAAGCTAAATTCCTCCACAGTGTTAATATTCTCGCCGAAAATTCATATTCAGCCCGGTGAGAATATTGCCACCGCGATGGAAATTAAGTTATCGTTATTAATTTATTAAGTTTCGCTATAAATTTTCACGAATTCATTTTAGTTTTCGACAAAATTATTTCAGTTTTCGCGAAATTTATTTTTCGTGTGTTTCACTTTAATTTTTGTATTCTCGGATGTAATATCGAATCTAAACTATTTTTTTTAACAATTTCTCGATTTTAAAAAATAATTTTAGCAAACATTTCAGTTTTATAGATGAAATTAGGAATCAACGCCCGCTTAATCAAGCTTTAATACTATTACTGTTGAGTTCGACCGATGTTACCTTGCGAAGATATACAAATCTTGAATAACGACTGATATGAAATTGGGAGATGCTAAAATGACACCTACACAATAGGGCCTTCATGTTACACAAGACTATCACCATTGCAGCATTCGGTTTGTCTGTTTGTATGATTGATTGGGGTTTTACGCCGCACTTAAGGCTATTTCACTTATAAATGCGCGCCAGCTAAGTGGGTGAAGGAAACCTCCCAGGACGTCACTGACAAACCATAGGCAATACAGAACATTTACAGAAGGCTGAATAGGTCACCACAAAAAAAGAGCTCCCTGATGCCTCTAAGTTTAAAGAGTACAGAGCACATGAAGCTCTATCCAAATACCCGCAGTTGGAGATAAAGCTACCTACGTTCTTAACCGTTACATATTGAAAACACGCTCCAGGATATATCTGTCGCTAAACTACCCTCAATTGAAGCCTAATCGAAGCCTCTAAATTCCAAATAATCCCTCTCGGTCCCTATGTCGCGGTTTTCCAATTGCTTTATCCGAAAGGGGAGCAAGAGATAATCTCGCGTTCTCGAATTCTTGCATTCTCACCCCCTCGTCCTTCAAAATAGGAAATAAAAATTACTAAAGCACGAGATATTACTAATAATATGGGCTTTTTGCCTCGTTTTCTCTCAACTAAAAATCAAGAACACGAGAAAAATTTAAAGGTAAAATCCCGCTCGTCCCCTCGTCTTTTTGAAAAAAACACAAGAATAAATTTTAAAAATCTACATTTTCTCCATTATATTACTGCATGATGAGGAATGCAGATCTTATAATTAAATATCGCGTTCTGCGCGAATTCGCGAAGTCGAAGTAACTAACATAGAATTAGGAAGTAACATGAAGTTGCTAGGCTATAAGCTACAAAGCTTCGCAACTTCGCGCATCGCCTCGCCGTATAACATGGAAGTATAAGCATGCCCTTAACTTGGCTTCCATACATGATTGTAATCTGTTCCCACAAGTATAGTATAAGTATATGTGTACGATTGTTCCTTTTTGTTGTCGTTCTAAATATACTTTTGTTGTTTTGTTTAAAATAGTTTATCGATAAAAGCCTTGTTGCACTCTCGTGTTCACTAGATATATGGCCAACTTTCATATCTGATTAAATATCTGTTTTCTATAGTTGTAGCCATTTGTGGATTATATTTCTCAAACAAAGTTTTATATGTTTTCACTAGCTGTTGCCAGCCTACAAGATTTGGTGTACCGCGGATTGCCACGATGTATTGTAGTGATGGAACACAGCTTAGGACTCCGGTTCGCTTCACACTTGAATGTCACTGCCGGCCGTGTAACACTCCACTGGAAATTACAGACTTACAGCGAATGCTTCTGGAACAAAACCACAGGATGTCAGACGACACAGATTAAACCGGCAGAGACTATGTTCCGGTAACGGAATATTGCGAATGATGGTGACGTTGTTCTCAAAGGTCATATTCGGATTTTACACGTTGGTTATGACTTCGTATGGCAAATTTTATTGTTTGTCAGAAAATCGTCTGTACTCAAATAGTCGGACTTTACAAATCAGTTATGTGACTGCGCGTGGTCAATTTTAGTGGTTGTCAGAAAATCGTCTGTACTCAAATAGTCGGACTTTACAAATCAGTTATATGACTGCGCGTGGTCAATTTTAGTGGTTGTCAGAAAATCGTGTGCCCTCGAATGTCGTAAATAAAGTGTAGCCTGACACGTGACAATATAAGCTACATTTGGCAAATGTGAACTTTGAAATGCATTTCTTTAGCCTCCGTAATTAATTGACACAAATGTCCAAGTGATATCTACTTATAAGCTACAAAATAAGTTTAAAACAAAGATAACATCTTAAGTTAGATATTAAATTAAAATACAGGTATCATGCTGGGTTTTTCAGTTTTTGTTATTCATTCAGTCTATTTTTGAGAAGACGTAAGCATGCAAAGCAGCAATAGCCCGAAACTGCGTCTGCATGTTTTGTCTCTATCAACATAATCTTGACTTGGCTGATCATGGGGTAACGTTCGATTATCGGGGTATATCTGAGTCAAATCATAGTTCACAGACTCATATTTTCAAAACAACAATCTTAACTTCTTTTTAAATCTCGTGCAATATTGAAGTTATAATCGGAAATCAGGCAAGAATATAAACACCCTTTTATTGTCTTGAACGTGTTTTGCAATTTTGCATGGCCTCGTCGAAACGGTTTTGGCAGAAATTGTCGTTATACTTTGTTTGTACATAGTCTCTCTATATTATACAATATTTTACAACAGAATACGATCACTTATGCGTTGTCAAGCCATCTTTCTTGCTGTCTTACGTTTCCGTAAAACGTGCGCTGGAGCACGAATTGTCTACATCGAATTGTGTAACTCTACATCGAATTGTCTAACTCAGAGAGCTTAAGGGCACAGGAATTTCCCATCCAACAACCCGCGATCTCAAATTGAACAGAGGGAAAAATCATGGCAGGTCCGATTCAAACCTATAAAATCGTAAAGTTGTACAGCCAATTCAGCTCTTAACCTTCCTAATGGCTTTTCCAACTTTTAAAAATAAATAATAATAAAATGTCTTATTGCAGACAAAGCCCACTTACAGAAATTGTCAGGGAAACTTTATACAAACAGACTGGTACAAACATTTTGAATCCCATTGTTTATATATTTAATATTCTTGTCATATTTGTCATAGAAATAACGTGACGAGTAGAGATAACGAGGACCATCCATCCCGCTTGTGGTTGATCTCTTGCCAATCCACCAACCTTTTACCCTCTGCACGTAGATATTTCTCAAAACCCAATTGTATAACGGTGCGTAAAAAAGTGTGTGGAATCGTTAACGTTCGCTTGTAGTGCCATGTATATTCTTTATAAAGAGTATATTGATATATATACGGAGGGGATTCACCAAACCAACACGCTACACGTTTAATATTTTATAATTGTTGTTGTTGTGGTTTTGGGTGGGACTTTTCCATTGTGAATGAGTTTGTTTTGTTTTTTTTTGGGGGG
>JAVFBZ010195318.1:0-14205 GCA_032466195.1 Katharina tunicata | reverse complement strand
GCTGATTCGTTAAAGGTAAATGTATCTTTCCCGTCACCCTTCTCGCTTCCATTATCATCATTTCTCCTTTTCCATAGCGGCACAAAGAACATCGATCATCACGCGTACTCTTCCAAACTCCCCTCAAGTCCACACCTCTGAAAAGTTCCCGCTTCAAAATGGCCGATATCCCGGAAACTGGGACGTTTCTCAATGGATAGCTTTAGTTCGTTCTGCAACAAATTGCCCGCCGACAGTATCTTAAACATTATTACCTTATCCTAAAGGCCTACCACCAACTTGGTACAATAGTTGTTCCCATTTACTGACTTCTGTTCGCTATTAACTTATTGTGTATAATCAAAATTAAGCTTAAGATTTAAGAAGAATTGTTTTAAATATAGAAAAATGGTTTCTCCCATTTCATCTGGAGGAAAAGTTGACTTTCTATGTATTTTATGTCTGAATGTTTACCAAATACTAGATAGAAGCCACAGCTGTACAGTCAACCATTATTGGTTGGAACTCAAACTTAATGATGTAACAAAGCGGTCCTGTATAAGACAATAGATGATTGGTGAAATAAACACTACTATATAAATCTATAACAGGAGTTAAAAAATATTAAATGATTGGTACAAAAAATCCCACCTAAAAAATACAGCATAATTTGTCAGAGAAAAATAACACAAGCACAAAATGGTAGGTGATAATTATTAAAAGCTGAAGTTTAAACTTGAAATAATTATTTCTGTCAAAAACCTACACAAATAATGTAAATCATGATGTAACCAAATGTCACTTGGCAACTTTTGAATTAAATTTAGAATACTTAGAACAAGATGGGTAACGTTTTTAAAGAACAAAAACAATGATTGGTGTGATGGCATATTCTTAGTTTTGTTTATGCATCGATCAAATAAAAAGACTATTTCCAGGGGAGTGTGAAACAGATCAAGTCATCAATGAAGAATAAGGTTGTCTTAATTTATTAAGCAACATTTATGCGATTAGCTTCTATTCTTCCACTTGCTTTATTTGTTACACATGTGCTTCCTTTTAATACGCCTTAAGTATTTATCTGACACATCGGCCTGATAATTTATACCTTAAAATATGATAAAATGATGTCATCTGACATCAATGCATCTAGGGTATTACTTCTAAATTTTCTTTCTTTCTGGAGGACAAATATTCTCCTAGAAAAAAAAAATTGGGTTAGAAAATGCCACACACAAAATATGTGTAATGGAAAGACTTTGGATTTGAAATTTTAACACAATTATTTCAAGTGACAGTTGATATTTCAAAAAAAGTCATTTATGTGCATTTCAATGCAAAGAAGAACATCTTGTATCAAGCCATTATCTCTTCCTCATGAGATTAGTGATGGGCTTATCCCTTAATATCGCCTACAAACAAATTGTAAGAAAGATCTGTCTAACTCCACTGACCCCCTTCAGATAATAAGTATATCACGAACTGTTGGCTTTGTCTCCGTATGGGCTGAGGTTTTTTTTCTTAGCTGTAAAAGGGTACAATGACAGTAAATAACTGCTAAGGAAAATCCATCTCAAAATCGTTCACCATTTCAAACAAACAATAGAACATATCAGGGCATTGGTGTAGACTTCTATTTACTTTTAGTTATCAAGAGATAGACTTGTTTTCTGTTAAAGATAAACCAGCTTTTTAAAACAGGGAAATAATTATTTCAAACAAAACTTACCTGGTAAAGTAAATTATTGTTCACGGTGCCTTAAACAATACATGTCTGTTATAATTTGACTTGTGTTTTGAATGATGAATTGCTCAGGAAAAGTAAATACTGTATACATGGGAGACATGCTATGCACGATTTAAAATAATTCATTGCAGTAAATAGACTCAAACGCTGGAAATCGAACAAATATACCAATTCTTCTTATTTTTAACATCTATTGGTAGTCCCGGCTTATAAAATTTGAAAAATCAGATAAGATCGTTTAACACATCATCAGTTTATTCAAAGTAGGCGATTATTTGTAGCACTTCGATATTTCTTAGTGTTTATAAGTTAGAGTGAGTTGAAAGTATAGCTCGTTACTTTTTGTGTTTAGATAAGATAACAAATGAATCGCATACGCGTGTTGTTGTTGTAATTATCCAACATATGCTCATAGCATAGGCCTAATCATAAATCCATCAAACATCAGTAAATGGGTACACATTTCTGGACAAAATTCGAACGTCGAACAACAGTTTTGTTTATAAACTCTTCTGTCGTTTGTGAACATGTGCTTCTGCATGCTAACATTGAAATTGATCACTGTCAATCACAGTGGTAGATGTTGTAAGCTGCAAGCTGATTGGGTAACTAAATTGGTCTCGCAGAACGGGATTTGGCCCCAACCTTCCCCGGTGGTGAATAACAAGTCACCACTGGAGGTTTACCCTGGTTGTTTTCAAATATACAAACACTTGGTTTACGTCCGCTAACTTTCCGAAAGTAAGCACACTAACGATTTCATATATAATATAGGATCTTCAGATTGGCCGTCTGCTGTTGGAATACACCGCCGTCATATAAGTGGAGCACGGCATTGAACACCAACCTAACAATAAATCAAATAAAGATACAAAGTACAGCTTGTTCTAGGCCGAAAACCATTCAATACACTTAAAATATAAAACTAAGCTAAGGTACTCATTTTCCAAGTGATGCCGTTCTGCGTTTTCCTTTGACACAACATCTGATAATCCAAAATCAAGAAGATTGAACGGTTCAACAATTTTTTAAGTGGGTTGGATCAGTTTCTACTATAACCATAGGAAACTGTCATTCATTGGAAATCTTCTTGATTTTGGATTATCAGATGTTGTGTCAAAGGATAACGAATTTATTTATTAACTATATAGACGACGAGGATACCCTGTGGACGAAAGACCTCGGACATTAGCAGCCATGGCTCGGGTGTCCAATTATTCTACGAATTATTTCCTGATGCCAGACAACACAGGAAGAAGCCTTTCCTTTGTCTAAACGTACGTGCGTCTGTCATTTTCAATATCTGCCACATTTTTTAACACTGAAGCATCATCATGGCATACTTAAATTTAAGAACACTCTCTATACCGCATTTAGGCCTATTAACGATATTTGAAAATTTCATAACGGTTAAGAAATTTTCTTGGGCGTATTTAAAATATTAAAGGCGTATAAATAGTGACTCTTAACTTTTTTCCTGACTTATAGAATGACGTTAAAACTGTTAAAACAGTGGTGACTTGTTATTCACCACCGGGGAAGGTTGGGGCCAAATCCCGTTCCTCAAGCGTAACCAATTTAGTTAACCAATCAGCTAGGAGCTCACAACATCTACCATTGTAAATGCGTACAATCTCGATTGGCTTATGCATTTGTAGTTTATGTGCCGTAACCAAAGTGAAACATTATTATTTCGTTAAGATATACAAATACAGAGGGCGCTGCCGAAATGGCAAAATAGATTAAGACACTGGATTCTCACTAAACCGGACATGCTGCGCAACAACAAGTACAGCGTGACTCAGAGGGCTTTACTTCCAACGTGTACTGGGGCCGATTCCACAAAGCAATTTCTAATTTAAGTCAAAATACTTAATTAAATTTTGTTGAAATTTGTGTGCAAAATGTCATACAGATATAATATGAATATATACCTAGTGACATCATGAAAATAAATCCCAAATATTAAATGTCAAAATTCAACACGAGATAATTTAGGTCGATTGAAAGACTTTGACTTAAGTATAAAACTGCTTTGTGGATTCGGTCCCTGGTCCCTGAACGCAAACCTGACAAAAATCGCGTCAATCGGTATCACTGTATAATGTCTACTCGCCGTAAATACGCTTGTTGTTGCGCCCATTTCCGGTTGAGGGAGAATCCAGTGTCTATTACATTGCCCAGCGTAACCCAATTAATATATACCACCTGGTTCCTTCGACCCACCCCCAGTTTAATGGAATATAGTACAAAATAATTCGTAAGTAAGTCAAGTGAAAAGTCAATAGGACATATGACGAAAATACGTATGCGGTTCATTGGAAAGATACTAAATCAATGCACAAACCCTCCATAAAGTTGTGATGTGGGTGATTTACTGCAAAATAAGGCTACCAGTCTAATGAATATACGTCTCTGGCAATCTCTGGTATACATACAAGTCGTGGTTTTGTATATGAGCGATCGATGCACTTTAACCGCTGTATTGTGCAGCTTGACCTACTTAAAACTGACAAACAACTCTCCACATCTAGGCTACACGGGAACTTCCTCGTGGCTTGACGCGTTATATTCGTTATACCGAGGACAGTAGACTCTAAGGCTTGGAGACGAGGAATATCTGAAAATGACATTCAGCTCCGGTTCCTGAGGCTACCGTACTGATTTAGGCCTACATCTGACACCGGTTAACTATAAACCATAGAGAAGATCATGGGGAAAATAGTTGAGTTTCTAATGCGCTATGTCATCATACGCCGCTTGTTAGCTTATTCAATTGGTGCAGTATTTGCCATCCCGGTACTACTATCGCTGTTTATTGCCATTGTTAAGTCCAGAGGTAAATTCTTGCAGTCGAAACGACGACGCGAAAAACCAGCGTGCTTGGATGACCCCGTGTATGGAGAACACCGAGTGGCTCACCTCGAGGTAAGAAGAAGAGTTGCTAACATAGTTATCTCCCTTAGACGTATATACTGTTGTTTTATTCAATCATCTTAAAGGACAGTCTAGGACTTCCCAGCTTAAATGTGTTTTATGTAATTAATGGCTCGTATATCCAGATTGTGCAATGTCGTTACATTATTTATCCAATATTCCTGAAATTTGATCTGAGGTGCATGGCTGTCACTAGCCTGTCAGTATCTGCTTCAATTTAATATCTCCACACTCTGGTAACTACTACATTTAAAAAAAAACCACTCTTTTATTAATTAAGCACTGTAGACCTTGGTGTAGTGTACTTTCATCTGTCTATGTTCCACACAATTTAAACTTTTTGATGGAGGTGGTGGCTGGGGGTGGGATATTGATATTGGTGGTTGGTTGATTGGTGTTTTACGCCTACTTATGGTGTTTCACTAGTGTGACGGGGTACCTGCCCAATGTGTGAAGGAAACCACCCTAAACGACACAAGACACAGCAGTACATTTACAGGACGCAAAACAGGACAGCACAATACTTCGGCTTCCTGATGCCTATTAGCTCCTGAAGAGAGCAAATGCACCAGGGCACAGAAGACTCCCTCCTACAAAAAATGTATTTCCAGCGCTGGAGCTTTGATAATGTTTCCGTTAATTTTAAATTTGATTTTACCGTCTTTCAGGAAGTGAGTTTACACTATGTTGTAAGCGGACCAGAGGATAAGCCACTGTTAGTACTCGTCCACGGCTTCCCGGAATGTTGGTATTCATGGAGATATCAAATCAAAGAGTTCCAAACCGACTTCAGGTATAACTATTATGCATCGGTCTTTGGTATATATAAAATCGACTCAAGTACTTGCACGGGCAAACATATCCGAAAAATTATCGAGGTATTGCTACTAACAAGCATTTTTTTTGTTATCTCTCTTCCACTTCAACGCACACTCAACCCAATGCAGAACTGTTTAGTGTTTCAGGCGATAACTTGCACAGTTGCCTTTAAGCGTGCAAAAGTTTCTGTCGCAGATATTTAATTACTTACGGTTTTCCTGTTTTCTTGCAGAGTTGTGGCTATAGACCAGAGAGGTTACAATACGTCCACCTGTCCAACAGGTGTCAGCAATTACACAGTAGACAAGCTAGTCAAAGATGTTAAACAACTCATTTCAACTCTTTGTAGGTACTTTTTCACAACCTACCAAGTATTTCTTAATTTAAAATAGGTACTGAAATTGATATACTCTAAATAGTGTAAATCATCATCAAACTCGACGTAAAGAGCTCAAATTTTAGGTAATTTATTGAATTAATAAATTTGTGTTCGAACTTAAGCTTCTATTTTTTCCGATAGACACAAGATTGTGGGGTTTTTTTTGTTTACACTTTTTAGCCTTTGCATGAGACGAAATATGAGTATAACATGTAGTTACTATAACATGTAGTTACTATAACATGTAGTTACTATAACATGTAGTTACTATAACATGTAGTTACTATAGCATGTAGTTACTATAACATGTAGTTACTATAACATGTAGTTACTATAACATGTAGTTACTATAACATGTTTAACTACTGTTAAACAATTATAACGTGTAGTTTGTTAAGTGGTAAGAATTTGGGGTAGAAGTAATTGTTTATTTTGTTTTATTTCTTCTGTAGACATTTAGACGAACATGGGTAAAATCGAACTATACCAAGCGCCACGCTTATTTCATCTTTATATTTAGTATTAAAAATTACCAATTCAAGTTGTCTGATGGGCCACTATTTCTGGGTAGGGGACGCGTCTTCATTAATCCGTTTCAGTGAGAGTTTCTACGCCGTTGACGTGTGTCAATAGCTCGTTTCATACTTCGGATTAATAAACTTCTGCTAATACCCAATACTTTGTCATGTTTCAGGTTATGATAAATGTACCCTTGTGGGTCATGACTGGGGTGGAGTGGCATGCTGGGGTGTGGCAATAAAGCATCCGGAGTTAGTGGAACGCCTGGTGATAATGAACGCACCCCATCCAAGCACATTCCTACCCTACCTCACATCTACACTCTCTCAGTTCAGGAAATCATGGTAAATATTAATACCAATATCGAAGCCTTATAGAATTTCCAGACAATTTTACTTAAGATTTGCTGTCGAAGATAATATTTTCTCAAAGTAAGTAATGTGGGTTGCTCTGGATGAGGTTGTATACATTTAAATAAATATAAATGTATATCGTAACTGTCTTCAAGTGATATATAGACGAAACAATAGGCATAGAGTACTGTTATTTTCAGAAAAGACGGATGAAGATGGCTGACCTATCAACTTAGTCGGCACAAACCACATGTCTCAATTCGGGCTTAGATACAGCCGATCGTCTTCTTTGATAGTCAAAAGGCCTCAATATATGACCTTGGGCCTTGGATCTCAATGTGTTTATTGAAATATAATCAATAGAAAGTATTTCTTGACATGATATGCCAACGAGGAGGACGATCTGCTTCCACACAATTGGTCCCCTAACAGCATGCCACTTTGTTTCACAGGTATATGTTCCTCTTTCAACTTCCCTACCTGCCTGAAGTCATATACGGAGCTAATGACATGGCCAGTTTAAAGCGAGTTTTCATGGGCCGGAGATCGGGTGTACGGTCAGACAAGATGACGACTGATGATCTGGAGGCTTATAAATACGTCTTCTACAAAAATGGTAAGTTGAAGAGAAAGACGAAGTCAAAAAAAAGGAGTTTGAAAATAAACGGTTCTGTTTGGAGGTGGACTATGGTCTTTTCAGTTCACGAAAATATAATGCAATCTAGCAAGTGTATAATTTAACTGAAGAGCTCAACATTTGATAGAGTGATTATTCAAATTCACTACGACTCGGAAGATATTCAGCCTATAAACGTTGCAGGGTCTGTTCTGTAACCTACTCAGATAACCAAAATAATGTCTGATATGCAGTGATGTCCGCTTCAAATAAAATCAATAGGATTTAATACGACACAGAAATGACTTGCTTGCTCTCTTACACTAAATTTCCCTGGAGAGAGAACGAAGTTCATTTCCAATACACAAACCGCTATATCGACCAAGTTTTAGCACCCCTGTCCAACTTATAAGGAAAGCCCGGACATTAATGGTTCATTTTATGGTGAAAAGTAAATAGACCATCGGTGCAGACGAGAAGACAGTTTGGAGTCGTCAAAAAGAATATAAATAATTGTAGCATTGTAGGCCTATCTTAAATTATCTTTTCGATATATTTCTGTCTGTAGGTTCTTTCACTGGACCCCTGAACTATATCCGTGCTTTGACCCGGACAAGGGACTTGGTGACTGGTCCTTCTCATGTCAACTGTCCTACACTAATCCTGTGGGGTGACTGTGACCAGTTCTTGGATACTGGTTTGGTTAAAATGGCGTCTCCGTACGTCCGTGACCTTCAGAGTGAAATTGTGGAAGGAGCCAGTCACTGGGTACAGATGGACCAGCCTGAAGTTGTTAATAAACACATGAGAGCTTTCTTCGATAGGAAATAAATCAGTTTGCCTAAAGCCCCGTAAGAACAATACCTTTATGGTGGATCATCTAGCCGTAATTAACTTTTGAAAATAAATTAAGAATCAATTAACTATTTTAAACACTTACCATTACTATATTGTGATGTGTCTTGCTTGTATTAATAAAGATTGCCGGAGTTAACGTTTCCTTTTGAAATGCAGTCTGTGTTTTTGTTTTTTGTAGAAGCGTTGATCTATAGCTTTTGTAAAAAAATTGAATGTTTTATGTTTCTTTTTTTATTATTCTTTTTTTTTTGCAACAACCTTTTCACTTGGACCTTCACTTGCTAAATAATTTCTGCTTCTTTCAAGAAGTATTTTATCTGGTGCACTTTTGTACAGTCACTACAATTCTGAGGTTATAGTAAATCGCTGCATCGTGTTGTTTAATTTGACTTCGTTTATACGAAGCCCAATTGCGCCATTTATTGGCACTAATTCACCCCGCCAAAAATAAGTTAGAAAACCTGTTTGATCAAACGGTATTATTTGATCACCAGGCGTGTATTATAGAAAGCTTGCTTTTCTTAATGATCTTGACATTAGCTTTATTCCAGGCTTATCTTAGACTGTTACGAAAGAAAATATTGAACACAGTTGTCCACAATTAGAAGATGGCTGAACCCCGTCCTCCTCTGTAGCGAGGAAAAAAACCCACACAAAGTTTTTCCTTTTTTGTAGGTTTGTAACTTTTATCTTACCTGTATAGAATGACCTCATACTGGTTAACAACTGATTTACTTAACCAGCACATGCCTTCTGTGCGCTTGGTGTATAAAGCTTCAGCATAACAAATATGTTTTTCTGTCGCGCGTCATCTTCGCTAACCAAGAGTTTTCTTCCGAGGTACTCCTCACTCTACATAACAACCTTTGGTGGATCTAGCGTATCAGACCAGAATATAATGCCACGCAATTGATTGGCTGCCTCGGAACTTGTAGGCACCAATCAGATAAGGCACTACAGGAATACTCCACTTTAGTCACAAAGGGGGCGATGGTCAATAATGAAAATTGCAGGGCTGTCTTGTGAAAAGGCGATATGCCCTACGTTAAAGTAACGTATACGCACTCAAAAGTTCTGAATTTTGCACTATCACAGAATCTCATGAAAAAATTATAATTTTCTCAAGAAGTACAAGTTAAAGGCTTTCCAATAATTTCAACATTAAATTTGAAACAATGATTTCTCCTGGCTATTACTAGCCTTGAACCAACTTAATAATTTTCATTTCAAAGCAATTGTTTTAGTTTATGCACAGACTTCAAAGTTGGTTAAAACAAGGCAATCAGAATTTGTTGTAAAACCCTTATTTTGAGTTACTTTAAATGTTTTCGGAACCTTACGGATCTGTGTTTGTTTTCTGTCAACCTTCGAATAATGAATATCTCGATAATTTCACGTGATTTTATTGAATCGAGTAGTTTGGGTGATGTCATATTGACTTAGTGAAAGTTGTAAGCGCAATCTGGTAGGTTGAATATAATTTTAACAGGAGGAGTTAACTCTAACCTTGATCACTTCATTCGACAGAGGGCGGCACTGTACATTCCGTTTACAGATGTTCGGTCTTCCAATGGTTGTAATGTAGAATAGCTCGGAATAAAACCCTTGGTTAGCGAAGATGGTCTCGCGTTGGTCAACTTTACCCGCAAGGAAATATTTAACCAATATGCCGAAGCGTTATACAAACTAGCGACTGGACATTGGTAACAGTACTATTGGTGCACTGTCACTGCACTCTTTGGTGACAAATTGCCTTATCACACAAGAAATACTTTAGAATCTCCCAAAATCTGTTGATATTAGGGACCTATAGGCATACTTTAATGTTGTCATACAACAAAGTCTTTTGACAATAAACGAAAAGACGGTTTTGTTAAGCATTTTTAATACAAACATACCACGGCCTGGCAATTCCTTAGTTATAGTGTTCATTGGCGTTTTTGAAGCTGTTCTAATTATAAAGGGTTTGCAAACGCGTTTGTAACTCCGAACAGCCTTCCGCAATAATGGATAAAAGTTGTTAATCTATAACTTTATAGGTGTTGTTGAATTTCTGGATAAAGGTCTTCGTTAATAGTTATCCTATTTTGATAATCTATTGATGAAATGAATTTACGTATGTTTATCTCAGTTTTTGTTGATGTTTTAGCATAAGTTCGTTCTCAGATCTCTTAACAACAGGTCCACCTTCCCATCCTATCACAGGTATCACCGACTGCCTTAATCTCTGAAATAAAATTCAAATATACAAAAAAAAGATCATTCTTTGGTTCAAAGAAAAAAAAAATAGCTGTAATTTGTTGATGAGAGATAATGTTAAAAATAAGTGAAAAGGCGTGGGACAAGTCTTTGATGAGATCAGTCCCTCGATCGCCTCTACTAAGCTCTATATTCTTCACTTCTCTTATTAAAACTTAAAAAAGAAGGGAAATAAAGAAATATGTTACGTAGAGGCATACTTTCCAGGCTGAAAAGTTTAATATGGCTTCGCAAGATAATGAGAACTTCCAAAGAAGTCAAGACAGCATTTCTGGAAAATGTTTTGTATGCTCTATTTATTCAAGTTCGCTGTTTTGCCGAAAGTAATGTTTAGCACCCCTAGTAATGGACTGTGTATGCAGGTTTTTCTTTTGTCCGTAAATCGCAATAGTTATATAATAACCGCTAATGGTCCGGTATCAGCCCCAGGCCACATACGGGCATGATGTCTTAATATAACCTGATGTTTATTAAATACGGTAAAACCCAAGCCAGGTTATCGTTCCTACAGGCAGATTGGTCAACAAATTACTGAATATTGACATCCGTTTTGTCAAGAAAGTACATCATAATTAGCTGTCATTACTTACCTCATAAAATGTCCCGTTTTGTTTTAACAAGGCGTAGACCATGAAAGCTGGTATTGGCAAAGAGCTGCCGATAGCCAGGATCCAGCCAAACACATTTATCCACTTTGGGTACACATAATTACCATAGGTTGGGGAACGAAACTTTACCATAGCAAGTACTAAAGCAATCTGGATTAAAAATATATAATCTCAATTTGTCTGCTCGGCTTCTTTACTTTCTAAAGAATTTAGATTGCGGAATTGAACTTATTGGCGCAAAAATTAAAGTAAAAAAATTAAGCCATTTGATTGTCTAGCAGGAGGCAAGATATCGATAAAAATATTTTTACACGCAACACAAGGCAGAGTTAAATATTTTCTTAACTAAACGTTAATTCCGGAGAAAAAAAGCCAATGCCAGCACTTCATATTCAAGTTAAAAGGAAAAATAAATTGAATAAATTCTTGTCTTCTTAGATGTAACTCTATATAATTCAAGTAAATCTGTCTTAGCTTACTGTCATTGATAATGGTACCAGGAACATCCAGGAATATTTCATAAATTTCAAGAACCATTTAGGCCCAAAATTTCCCATTTCTTTTTTATTCGATAAGAATCTATCGGCTCCTGTATCAAACCAGAAAATACAGGCATTTAACATGTTTACCAATGTTATTGCTCAATATATATTCAATGGGTTAACATTTTTAGAACATCTGTGATCTCTATACGAATGAGGTAGTTTATTCTGAAAATTTTCACGAGGATTTTAATTACGTAAAACAATGGCGAGGAAATTATGGTTGACAACTTTTGCTGTACAGTTTATACATTCTGGCACGCACCATGCAGACCGCATCAATTTTCGACTGGCGTTTTTGGTTCTGCTCCTCTCGAATCTTATGAAATTTATCCGGAAAGTTAATATACGTCCTATATCTGGAGTTGTTTATGTGGGTTTTATCACATAGGTACGAAACCTCTTTTCATGGAGGTCGAGTTACAAATAACAATCACAAAGAAATAACAATGATTAATTAAATAAATAAAACACAATGGTATGCTTAAAATTAGAAATATGTATAAATGTGTTTTGTGACATTTAAATAAACATATTCCATACATTTATATCACAGTTAGGTTTCATAACTGCAAATTTTGTGCAGTTTTCATATAGAGAATAAATCATTAGTTTAAGAAGTTGTCAAAAAAATATTTAATTAAAAATTTAGTGCATGATTTTTTGAAGGCACATAAATCAGTTATTGCACGGATGTCGTCGGGAAGGCTATTGAATTCCATGGAACCTTTAATATAAAGTGAAGACTTTAACATTTCTGTTCTTGCCCTAGGAACTTTTAACAAGTGTTTGCCTGAAGATCTTAATACACGAGTAGGGTTGACGCTTAGTATGAATTTGAACAAAGGTAATTTAGCGATAAATTATAAATATATTTAAAGACAATAATAAGCCTGTTCAGTTTGTATTTAAGATCAAGAGGGAGCCATTTTAATTAAGTATACATTTTTTTCGATGATGTTAACTTGGGTTTGTCCAGTATCAGTTTCATTCCACGTCTTTGAAGACGTTCCAGCACCATTAAATCTTTGGAAGACGAAGAACCGCTCCATACAGTGGTAAATGATTTGTTGTGGTGTCTTGTTTTCCGTCCTGTAAAGTGTATTGTGACATGTTCTATGTTGCCAACGTCGTTGTTGGTGGATCCCATCACCGACTGGTCCAGCATTCCTCATGGCTAGAAACGGGAACCGCCAGATGCTCCCCATTCCCATGCACCGCAAAGCCCACCAAAGACAAGACAAACTCTATCGGTCGCTTCCATTGTCCTCGAGACACAGGCTCCTTTTTCTCGGCAGGCATTGCGTTCTTTTCAAAGTTTCTTCAAAAATATATTTCCTGAGTCCCAAATTAGGATACTTTTTCTGTAATACTATTGCACCAAATCTTCAAAGACAGAGCCACCCCAAGAGTTTGTTGAGCTCGACCTTCATGAGGACACTCATGTTCTAGTGGCTGTCTGGCTTTAACTGTAAGTATTTTCACTAAGCACTGATCATGCTATGCATCCTATATTACAGCCGTGTACATATGAAAGCCTGCTGTATATACGCTTTCATAAACAATCCTGATTGGCTGCCCTACTGCATGTATACCGTGTTAGGCAAAGCCATCCATGGACATAGCCCAGTCTTTAAAATTTTCTAAATATTCACTGTAAAAAAAAAACTAAGTATGTAAGACACCAGCATATTTAACTGTAGATGCAGAGTTCTGTACCGTGATTAGTCTACGACGTAATCCATATATAACGATACAGAACAGTACTAAACAAAAATGTGTAATTTGTATACGCCCGAGGAAAATCGGTCATATTATAGTATATGACCAGCGTATACAAAAACTCATGGATACCATGGTATGATTGGTATCCAAATCGATTTCCCTGTTTTTGCATACTTCCTTAGAAGCTGGCATATGGCGTACCATAGTTTGACATGTCTTTGGTTATCATGGTTACGATATATGTACATTAACGGTCTATATATCGCACCCCACGAGGGCGTATGTTGGGTTTACTACAACTCTTGTTATTTTTGGCACTTACTGGTTTTAACTTGTCCAATTAAGTGATTTTCAATTCTGTTTAGCAAATTTGAACTCTTTGAGATATTTTATGTATCAAAAATGCTCACCTCGCACATAAGTAACATTTAAAATGTAATATTAGAGAAGAAGGATGAGGCCAAATTATAAAATCTCCCTCAATAACTCGAATTTTCTTTTGAAATAACTGCCACAGAGCGAGTTTTCGACACTAACGGTTACTTCAAATAGTAATATTTTGATAAAAAAAAATCACAAAGAATTGGAGAAAATGGATAATAAGTATTGAATAAGGCGCTAAGTCCCAGATATGTGCTCCGCATCGCCCTTACCATGCGGGAATTACAATGTTTTAGCATGGCACAGTTCTGTAGCTATAATTTAACTGTAGAATTACAGACTTTTAGGGGTTTAGTGTTACAGCTATTAGTCTATGAAGTATAACTTAGAGGTGTTTGTAGCAACCACATTTTTTTGTATATGTACATAGTTTAAATCAACATGATCAAAATATTCAACTTCAAGTTACTTTTAACCTAGTGT